>JAVJGI010000038.1:228412-252811 GCA_035590275.1 Ibycter americanus
CGGGCGGGGTGTATCGGGCGGGGAGGCGGGATGGGCGGGGGGTCGCCGGCGGAGGGCTGGAGAGCCGGGCTGTCCCCTGCTTCTGCCGCTGCCTTCGGCAAGTCGCGTCAGGTTAGTTCCTCGGCTATAAGGTGTGCAGCCAGGGCTGGTTGTCCAAGGCGAATCAGCGTGAGTTTTGTAGAAAGTATGGATATTCCAGATCTAAGCTCTTCATGTAAATTCAAGCTTTAAAAATCCACATTCAGGTATGTAAAGAAATGCCTCGATTTTTTTTAATAGCTGCAAATGCTGAAAAGCAAGCCCTGTAATGGCAACGAGGAGCATGGAGCTGAAGGGCAGCTGCTCCCAAAACTTTCCGGCTCCTTTGCTCCATGCTCTGTCTTCTAAGCAAATTGCTGGTACTCCTTTCTGTAAAGAGCAGGACTCCCTCGGGTGCAAAATAAAGGATCCTTGTAATAACCTCTGTTTAGACACTGCCTCACCACTAATGGACTCACATTCATGCCCCGTCCTGACAATGCTGTGCTCTGCCGTGCCTGTCTCTCTCCAAGAACCCTGCCCTTGCTCACTCTTGCACCTCCCTGAACTCAGATCTGATCCCACCCATCCGAACCCAAGCTTTTCCAATGGGGGCATCACTGGTGCCTGTGGTCAGGGAGATGGGGGAGAAGCAAGTCACCTCTTCCCAAGGGTGTCTCTCCACGCTGGTGTCTCTTTGGTAGCCCTGGAGAGAGCCCAGGCAGGCAGCTCAGCTGGTGGTTGTCCGTGTTAGGGGACAGGTCCCTGCTGCCTGCATTGCTCCTGCAGGCAGCCTGAACTCAGTCAGGGCTCGTGCTGGCTCTAACAGCTCATTTCTCTGGAGCAGCACAGACCATCCTGCCCAGCTCATCACACAGGGGCTGGCAAAGAGCTTCTTGGTTCATGACTTGTTTGGGGTATTGAACTATGTCTTAGCCTGGTTTTAGAGTCCAGCCATGAAACACTGAAGGTCAGCACCCCTCTTCTATGCAGCTATGTGCAGAGATCCTGGGGCCTGTATAAACCCAGAAGAGTTGAGCTATTCAGACAGCACATTTAACCTTTAGCTCATATGCCAGTAAGGTATGACAGCAGTGTGTCAAATATCACATCTCTGTCTTCCACGGCCAGCACCATATCTAGGAGAGTTGCTTTTGGGGCTGGCAACAGAGATGGGCTGGAGCTGATGGCGGATCTGTGGAGAGGACAGCAGCAAGCTGAGAGTGCAGAAGAAGACTGCAGCTGCAAAGGGAAGGTTCCGGTGCAGCAGAGAGGAGACTGTGCAAAGCAGTGCAGAAGAGGACAGAAAAATGGGAAGAGCTGCTCGGTACTTAGCGTATTAGCTTAGCTTTGACCCCTGGCTCCACTGCAAACCCAGCACGTGACCTGGTTGAGTGACCCCACCTCAGATCCCCCAGGGTATGGAAGTACCTTATCACAGGGGCTGGGGGAGTTCAGTCCTCAGCTCCCCCCATGCCTGTCACCCACTGCCTGAACACTGGGAACAGGTGCTGAGCGCAGCCCCCTGCCCCACTGCATCTGACTACCAGTCCCTGGCAAGGGGGACTGCTGGAAATGCTGGCGGGGGGGGCGGGGCAAAGGCATGCTCTCAGTTTGCTGAGGCTGCTCCCATTTCACCAGAAAAAAATGACACCATGTTGCTGGTGCCTGTCAGGTTCCCTTCTAGGGACACACTGGCTTGCCCAACCATGACTCTCAAGAAATAGGAGCTCAAGGAAATGGGATGCCTGTACTCAGCAGAGGGCACCCCCAGCAGTACCCACAGATGGAAAGGCAACGGCTGCAGTGTCATGGTCACACATTCAGGTCAGCTGGCCAGACAGCACATAGACACCCAGGTCAACCTGCACACGTATAGTTTGGAAATTAACACATCTTGCAATGCCTTATCCCCAGCCTGGACTAAGGGGACACAGGGAGAAACTGGAAGGATTGCCTGGAATCATAAAATATCTTAAGCAGGAAGACACCTCTGGAGATCTCTGACCCACACTCCTGCTCTACACAGGTCCAGCTTATAAGGTTGGTCAGGACCTTGTCCAGTAGGGTTTTGAATATCTCTGATATTCCCTCACCTGTTGCAGCACTACCAAACTACCAGCCTGCAACAAGGCTTTTACCACCCCATACCAGCCCTCTCATGCCTTAGCACCACCACCAGTCTCACACAAGGTTTCAATGGTTCACCTACTGTCCATGCTGTTTCTTCATCCTCTTCAGGCCAGTCCACCCTGCTTCTTAACTCTCTGCTGCATCTGGGTTCTTCCTTTTCCAGGCTCCTCTTCCAGCCAGCCTCTCCTCATCTCTCCTATATCCAGGGCTCCTCTTCATCCATTACCTCTCTCTTCACCCAGCGCTCCTCTCTCACTGGTGCTCCCTCACTTCCAAGGCTCCCCAGTGCTATTTAGCTACTGAGCAGGAACAAGCTACAGCTGTACATTATCCACATCAGCCAACCCACCGCCCCTGAAGCAAGCCCACAATTGTATATTATCAATGTTAATTAACCCTCTACAATTCCTCTACACTCACCCTTTTCCCATTTCTGACCATCCCCATAGGAAATGTTTTTCTGAATATCTAATTGCAATTTCCCATGTTCCATATTGTGCCCATTACCTCGCATCCTTCCCCTGCACAACTCCAAGAAGGGTTTGGCTCCATCTTCTCGAGACCCTCCCAGTCAGTAGTTAAAGACAGCAATATCATTCCTCCATTTCTCCTTCTTTGTGAAGACCAGTCAAACCTACTTGTCTGAGCACCATATGGGACACAGGTGGAGCAGGGAGCATCACGATGAGGGAGAGCAGGGCAGGCAGGGTAAAGGGAACACTGCAGTGGGAGTGGTAAGGATGAAAGACACAAACCTGTAGGATACCAGACATCAGTAGCACCGTGGATCAAAGCTCAGATGGAGGAAACATCCCCCCTTTCCCCAGGGTCCCAGGGCTCCACAGCACCATGGAGGGGTCAGGCTCTACCCCTGCTCTGTGCCCCATCCCCAGAAACACTGGTGACCGCTGTGTCCTTGCCCCAGCCCCCATGCAGACCTTGCAGTGAAGCCAGGCAGCCACTGCACAGCTCACTGCATGCAATGCTGTTGCTCTGTCCTGGAAAGCCAGCAAAGACCTGGGGCACAAGACAAGTGATGAGGTTGTTGGGCTGCTGCTGTCACTGCAGGATTTGGGGGAATAAAGAGCAGCAGAGAGTCTGGCTGCTCCTGAATATCACCAGACATCTCAGGAGAAAGTCCAGACAGAAAGCTTCTCATTCCCCATGTTTCCATTGAGGTGAATGGGATCAGGAGCCTTCAGGGCTGTTATCACCTTGCAGAGACATTTTGAGCCATTCTCTGGAATTTAGCATCCCACTGGGAGCCTGGGGGTCCCACATCACTCACGCTCCTCTCTGAACTACCCTCTGGGATCAGGTGCCACACAGGCCCGTGATAAGGATCTGCAGGAGGCAGGGATGCTCTGACATGAAGCCAGGCAGACACTTCCCTGGTCACTTAATACATCCAGTGCAGGGAAAGAGCGAGTGGAAGATGCCTCTTTCTTGATAGCTGCATTTTCTAAGCACCCACAAAACTCTGGGTAGCTGAGGCAGCAGACTTTGAAGGCAGACTTCAGAGTTGCAGCTGCACCTGGAGCAAGACAAGCAGCAATGCTGAAAACCGCTCCCCTCAGCCCAAAACCCTCTCTAACTGTCTGCCTGACTCTGCCCCTCTGCAGCCCCCACCTTGGGAAAAAGCAAGACAGCCCCCATCACAGCCCCCCTAAGGTGGGGGGCACCCCAACAGCTGCCAGAGGAGCCAGGGCACCGCAGAGGGACAGGACTGGTGGCTGACCCATAGAAGCCTGGGCAGGCGTTGCAGCTGTGAGGAAGGGTGTTGAGTTGAAGGGTTGACTGGGCTTACAGGGGACTGACAAGGAGATGAATCTCCTGCACGGACAACAGGGACCTCTGTGTGCCTTTGGGTATTAGGTGACAGTCACACACCCTAGGGAGACAGAGGGAGCAGCCAAAAATGCAGAGAGTGCAAAATCCCCATGCAAGGTGTAAAGTCCTTCCTGGTGGGCACCCCTGCTCGCTTGTCCCAGGTAATTTTGCAGAGAGCAGTGAGTCACCATCCTGTGGCTGATGCTTGCCCAGTGCCACGTCCCATCCACAGCCTCTTCCTCATGCCATGGTCACCATAGGAGCCCCAGCATTGCACCATGACCCATCCAAACATATCACAAAGGTGCAGACTCACCCCAAAGAGCTCCCAGACCCTCCAACTTCTCAGTCCACGATCAGAGCACAGGACTTTCCAAAGCCACCCCCAGGTCCTGGTGGGCAGGCTGACACACTAAGGGCTGGTTCTCTGCTTGTTATTCTTCCCTGCTGGAAGACTAATGGGAAATGCCACTCCTGCCCCATACAGGCAGAAGCCCACAGCCTCACCCTTGGAAATGCCCGGCATGCCTGGCAGAATGGCTACCATAGCAAGAGCAAGGGGAAACGTTTATGACCTTGGGGTGCCAAATACAGGAGATAAGGCTAGTGAGATGCATTAGAAGAGCTGGGCTCTAACACACACCCTGCAGTGGGTTCAGGGATTTATGTTCACCATTAAACAGCTTTGAGACGCTTTTATTTCCCCCCACCCATAAAATATCAGGGATAATGAGAGTTTCCTACCTCCAGGGAATTTGGTTTCCTCCAAAGGGGACCTGCAAAGGCCATCCACAGAGACTGCTGGCTCTCTACTTCACAAGGACACAGGCATGTTCTGCATCCTCATTGCCTCCTTGCCAGCAGAATTTCAAGGGGTCTTTAAGGTCAGGCCACCTGGGTTCAACTCCAGTTAACCACACCCCAATTACCACCTCGCATTCTCCTGTGGCTGACAGCGACAGTTTGCTGGCATGTTGCGATGAAGACCCCACAGGTGAGCATCTCCCAGCATCAACAACAGCTGACGCTCTGGGATACCCAAGTAGGCTGGGTATCAAACCAAGATCTAGCTGAGTCCCAGGTATCAGGGAGAGCTGCTGGTAATGAGTCCAGCCCCGACTCTGGCTGGTGTTTCCCTTCTGAAGAAGGCAGATAGATAAAAGCTAACCAGAAGCAGTGTAATTCCTGCCTCTGTATCCCCCAGCCTGTAATGAGGAGAAAACCAAACCAAGCAGATGTGAAATCAGGCACAGCTTGAGAGTGGCTTGTGAGAGAAACGGAAAAGCAACCTGGAAAAGCCACAGCTACTGAGCATGTGCTTCCAAATGGCCTGTTATATCCCCTAGGCATCACGTAACTCTCACCCCAGCCAGTGGCTGAAATTTCTCAGTCCCTTGGCCCCTTCCAGTGCTCAGTGCACTGCTGATTTAGCAGTCACAGAGCAGAGGACCTTCACCGCTGCATTACTGTCATGAGCCTGATGCTGCAGATGCTGCACGGTGGTGTGCCTGGGCTTGAGGCTCAGGGCAGAGCAGCGGGGACACTCCGAACGCACCAGACAAAGTAGTGGTGAGGGAACCAGTGTCCCAGGGGGACTGGCGGTGTTCAGGGCAAAGCCAGAACTGAGGGACCATTGACAATGAGGTCAGGCCTAGACCTGCCTGAAGAGTGCATTTGGTGGGATGATTTTCCAAGCCATACCTCATTTCATTGAAAAGGAAAAGCTTAATGGAAACGGATTGGTGTTCATGGGACTGTGAATGGTAGAAATGTAGTAACAAGTTGAATCAAGAGAGATTATTTCAACAATTTCACTTCATGGTGGCTTTTTTTTAAAAAAAAGTTTCCGTTTACATATTTTCACCTGCTGGTGTTACCTTTACCCCTAGGTGATTTAATATTCACATTGCAGGACTCCAAAACTATCAAAGCAAAGCACCTTGATGTTTCTAAAACACAATATACTGATTTTTTTGTTCTATACTAATATTGACATGTTGGCTCTCTGTTCTGGGTTCAAGGCAGAGGAAATACTGAAGTCTGAATTTCCAGTAAGGCGAAACTTTCAGGTTCACTACAGCTCTTCCTATCTCCTCCTGCCTCGTCACGTCCCAACACCCTTCTCTGCCATTAAGCTCTGCTTTCTTTTGCTTCTTGATATCATGATCTAGAAATGCTTTGGATCCAGCAGTGTTTTGCTTTACCTGGCTGCTGCTATCCCAGTGTGGGTACTGTCGGGAGTCATGGGATGCTGTGCTCTCCGGAGAGTGGCTGGTCCGTGAACAAGGGTTGCAGCTCCCAAACACTTCCAGCTACGACAGGCAGTGTTGTGGGTGACGAGGCAGGAGACTGTGGCTTTAGTACCACAGGTCATGGCTGAGACCTTCCCAAAATTTCTGTTCGAAAGGAAAGGGGTGTCCTTTGCAGGGCTGTTTGGAGGTGGCAGCAGGGTGTCTGGAGCGCTGGATGTGAGCACGTGCCCGCTTCTTGGTGGGGCAGTGTCTGACTAGGGCTGCCGGGGGTGAGACGCAGGATCTGCCCTGTCCCAAAGCCAACAGCTGGTGCCCAGGTCACGCTGGGGGAGAGGGAGCAGCCAGACCTTTACTGCACTTGCTTCACAGCTGGCAGTGAGCACTGCATTCTCTGGCAAGAAGGGAGCAGGTGTACAGACGAGGAGCGTGGTGGGGAAGGCAACACAGTGGAGTGGTTAGAGCAAAAGTGCATGGGGAAGGGGCTGTGCTCCAGGGTGGGTAGCCACATGTGACTTCTAGCAAGCCTCCTCTCTCCTTCTTCACTCTGCAAATTGCAATCAGGGCAGCTTGGTTGGAAGTGAAGGAGACCAGTCCCTCCTGCTCACGCTTTGAGGGATGCGCCGCTCCTGGTGCCATCCATCAGTGAGTGAGGCTGGGCAGCAGCAAGCACACTGTGTCTGCATGCTCCTTTCCAGCTGGCACTGCCCTGCAAGGAGCCTGGGTGGGAGAGAGCAGCTGCTCACCCGCCACATGCTCTGGACCTCAGCCACAGCAGGCTGGTCCTTGCTCACATCCGATCCCGCTTTGCCTCTCCACCATGCCTGAGAGCACCAGCCGCAGCAGAGACCAGCTTTCTGCAAAGTCGTCGTGCACTTCCACTGCAAACGCCTTCCTCCCCCCTCCCCCCTCTCCTCCCTGCCCACCCCCCAGGCTAAGTAATATGCCACAGCCTCCCCTCTCTCCCTCCCTTCCTTGAAGAATAAGCTCATAAATCTGCCTAGGGCAATGAAAACACTGAGCTCATGGCCCTTAGATCTGTGCAGGAGGAGCTCTAGCTGGCGATTAAAGGAGTTTAGGGTTTTCTTTGAAAAGCTCTTTGATTCTGGCAGAGGCTCTGGTGCCAAAAGGCAGCAATGGAGCTGCAAATGCTTCTCCCCCTCTGCACCTGCCTGGGTCAGGGAGCAGCAGGAGGGTGGAGGAGGGAAATGGAAGCGCAGCACTTCCCAGCTCACTGCAGTGGGGGCTGAGGGACCCCCATGACCCCCTCTCAGGTGGGAGCACCCTCTGCCAACAGCAAGGCAGTGGGTGCTGCTGCCTTTGAGCCCAGACACTTCAGCTGGGGTGCCAAAATGCCTCGACTGCTGTGGAACTAGCTGCTCCCCCAAGTTCATCTTTGAAGGAGTTGGGCTGGGTCCCAGCGAGCCAGCTGCCCATGGGACGGATGGACACTCCTCCTCTTGGCTGCTCTGGACATGGACCAGGCTCCCTGGGGACCCTGAAGTGGAAACATGAGCCACCTTCATGTACCA
This sequence comes from Ibycter americanus, assembly GCA_035590275.1. Classification (NCBI taxonomy): domain Eukaryota; kingdom Metazoa; phylum Chordata; class Aves; order Falconiformes; family Falconidae; genus Ibycter; species Ibycter americanus. The sequence continues at coordinate 236,175 of JAVJGI010000038.1, forward strand.
CAGGAAAAGGCTCTGCATGGGGAAAGGGATACCAAGGGCTGCCCAGTGCTGAGCTCCTTGCAGGCAGCACCCTGTCTAGCTGCCACAGAGCTGGGAGAGGCAATAGGGAGCTAGAGAGGTGCTGGGGCCAGGACAGGGATCACCACAGCAGTGCTCTGAAAAGCAGTGGGAAGGGATAGGGGAGGATTGTCAGGGCTGGGAGGAGCCTGAGGTGTTGGGGAAGGACTTGAGTTTGGTAGAAGCTGAAGAGGGATTAGAAAAAGCCTTCACGAAGAAAAGCAGGACCAAGCACAAGCATCTAGAGTAGCAGCCAAGTCAAAACAGAGCCAGGCTCCAGCCCAAGTGGAGGTGGGAGCTGTGCCAGCGGTGGGGAGCAAGGGGAGGACACAGTGAATCCCAGGTGGTGCCTCCAGTCCTGCAGGGATGCATCAAGCGTCCAGGAAGGGGTGACACAAAGTCTTTCCCAGATCCACCAACACAGACTTTGCTGACACTGATGAAGGAGGGCAGCTCTCCAGTCTCCTCCCCTCCACAGGATGACAGAGGAGTCTCCCAAGGTAACAGCAGCTCTCTGTCTCCATTTGCCTTGTTTGCAGTCCTTCCTGTAGCTGCTTAAACCCCCTTGAAGGATATGGAAATGAAACACAGCCCCTGTGGGAGTGGAGCGAGCCAGACACACCTGTAAGGGTAGGACCTGCTCAAGGGACCTGCTGTCTCTTCTTGTGAACAGCCACAGGTCCCACTACAAAGAGGCCCCGGGGAGACAGGATAGTTTCCAGCACTGAGCATCCCTGTGAGGCACCGATTAGTAACATTCCCCTTCGTTCAAAGGGAAGGTGAAGCCCAAGCACTGGTGCCACATCCCAGCAGCAGTGGTGCCTTGTGCATGGAGCAATGAGTTGAGCCAAGGCCAGAGCAGATGCTGGCAGTGTGATGGTGTGGCCAAGCACCAGGGTACTCAGGGACCTGCAGGATCTGAAGGCACAAGTCACCTTCCAGAGGAGGTTACCAGTGTAGGGATGACTCTGGGTGTAATTGCATTCTGCAGCTTCAAGAGAATTCCCAGTTCTGGGCATTTCTTAACCTTAGTAAAGCACATTTTCAACTTTGCATGCATGCATGAAAACAGCAGGAGCAGCATTTGCCCTTTTAGACAGAAATTCATCGTCTATCTTTCCCAGAGAACACAAGAAGACATTCTGGTTTCAGGGAACAAACTCTGCCATTTTCTTTACCCCTGTTTCTGCAGCTGCCCATCTGGCAGTGTCCCCATCAGCCTCCCAGTACCTGGGAGCTGAGAAAGACAATAACTGTGTGAGCATTTTGTTGACTTCCCAGGCAGCACTCTGAGTGAGTCTGACTATGAGCATGAAAACTGCTTCTGCTGCTGCTCAGTCAGCTTCTCCCAAGGGAAGAATGAGGTGCAGATTCACATAGCTGCACTGTAAGACTTTCTTCTCCCCGTACATAGGGACGTGGGAGCTGTCAGATATTGTCCCCAGATGTTGTCCCAGATATTGCCCCAAGGCTCTGCCCCAAGACTGGGAGGTCACCTGCCTGAGCAGCATGTGACCCAGGTACCAAAGGACAGAGACATACCTTCAGGGTCAGGTGTGTTGTATTTGCAGAACCAAAGGTATCACAACCAAGACAAGACCTTGATTACAGGTGCAGGTAAGACTTTTATTGTTGCACTGATTTCCTGCGGCAATGAGTTCCACAGATTCATGAGGTGCCTGTTGCACAGAGTGGTTTTACGTGTGCTCTGGCAGCTGCAGGCAGGGCTGTACTGAGCACAGGGGCAGCCTTGCTATACATGCTGTCGTTAACTTCTCTTCAGCTCAGGGCCAAAACAGCAGGTTCTTGTGCTGCAGGTTGTGTTTGCAGCTGCAGTCCTGCATAGGGAAGTGCCTGTCGGTTACGGCATTGTTGTGCTTTCATGTGGTGTAAGACAGCACAAGATTTATTAGTGACAAAAGCATGAATGCTGGAAGCCTTGATTTATTGAAGAAGGGGGAGAGGAAACGTGTTGCAGCCCATGCTGGTTAGTGTGGTGTGTCTGAGATGAGCTAGCACACGCTGTGGAAATGGCCCTGCTCCTCCGTGAGCTGCTCTGGCTCATCTGGTGATACCACGAGGTAGATGCACTTCTTTTCCAGGGCACGACTTTTCACTGACCATCTTGTGGATGCTTTGAGGAAAGGACTTCTCCTAGATGGAGGGACACAAAGACTCAGACTTTTGGCAACAGGCAGGGGCCCCATGAGCTTTGTGTGGTGGAGGTGGGAGATACAGAGGACTGGAGTGCAGCATGAGAAACCTGGACTGTTTTCTAGCTCTGTCCCAGCCTTATGGTTTACCCCAAAGTTTTTCCTGTGTCTCAGTCTCCCTATCTTTAAAGCACTACTAATAAACACTTCTCTAATGCGCTTTGAGATCAACTGATTAAAACAGTGCTATAGAAGAGTTGGAGACTCTCAGCACTTTTCAGCCACATGTCTGGACCTCTCAAGCTAAAATACCTTTTAAAAGTTTATTAAAAAATTCTTGAGCTTTACATTTGTTCAGCCACAACATGAAGAAAAGCAATACGAAGCTCTCAGATTTGTAGCCTGCCTTTCATGTCCACTGACCTCATCTCTCCTTGCTTACGGACGCAGCCACAAGTCAGTGCAGCTACTGGAATACTCCTCTGGAGCCGCATTCAGCAGCTGTTTAAAACCTCGTGGGCAGCACTGGCGAACCCCGCAGAGGAAATGAGCCCAGCTGGTAAACTGCAGCTTGGCCAGAGCTTCTGTAAACCCCGTTTCTTTAATCTAATCTGTTTTCTATAGGAAGCTACCTTGCTTTTAGCATACCTCTTCCTGAACATACAGGGGTAAATGAACAGCTATTTCAGCTCTTTGGCTAAACTAAAAAAGGAGGGGAAGGATTGGCTTGGGTTAAACAATTTGTTGGTTTTTTTTTTTTCAGGTTTCCCATGCAATTAAAGCTAAACCAAACCAAAACAAAATGTGTTTGGTCTGGGTATGGCTGAAATGTTTTGCTTTGACCCAAAAAGAATACTTTGTTTCATTTTTTAGTTACTTAAAGATCTTTACACTCTTTTAAAAACAGATCTTACAATGAAATGTTACACCATCTCCCCCGCCTTCTTTTTCCAGAGAAGCACGATTTTTCAGTGACTTTTACTTTTGACTAAAACGCTGCGTGTTCTGCCTGACCTGGGAGGTGACCCAGCCGCGCTTGTGCCATCGCTCGTTTTTCCTTTCAGCACCTTTTCCATCTTGTCACCTCCCACTGTACAGACACACAGGTCTCACGGAAGCATCATCCTCATCCCCAGGCTGCGCTGACTTTCTAGGGAGAGTAGAGAGTGGCTGGGAGAGGGGAGGAAAGAATCTGCGAAGGCTCATTTCGGCTTAAGAGAGCTCCTCTGGCTCTCCTGACGATCTCTGGCTACTGCCAAGGCACCTTTGAAACACCTTTGAAAAGTCTCCAGCATGTTGGGCAACGTGACTGGGCTGGAGGGGAAATCCACATTCCCTTTGAAGTCTGGATACTTGAGCAGTCTTAGAATTATAGGGCTGTAATATACAGGAATGTGTGGGGCTGTAATTGTGACTTAGATCCTTGGATGAAAGGTGCTATGTACATACAAAAGGTATTATTATTATTGCTATTATTATTATTATTGCTATTATTATTATTATAGGGCTGCAATATGTGGATTGGAGATGAAAGTAGCACCGAAAGATCCTGAAATACGAGATACGTCTTAAGGAAATTTCAGCTTGGAATTAGGTGTTGTCTACATGGGGGAAGCAGAGCGGGCTGGCTCCCCTGCACTGACAGCTCTGGGGCTTTTATGGAAGAAGTCCCGTATGCAGGCACGATTCCCAAATCCCAGTTGCTCTGACTCTCAGAAGGGTGTCTCCAGGAGGAGCTACTCCAGAGCAGTTTGTGCAGAAAAAATGACATCAGACATTTTCACCATTCTTTCTGAGACGCTCTGATACTGCCAGGCAGGCTGTAGCCATCACAGAGTCAGTCCCTGGTGCCTGAGCCGGCCAGTGCTGGAAGTAAGGGAACGGGTAACTCTCAGCAGGGCTTAGAGGCGGGGCTGGGAAGTGGAGCAAACGCCCAGTGTCACTGAGCAGCAGAGAGAGCCCTTGTGCACATCGATCCTCCTGCACTCCAGCAGAGACGGGGCTGGATCCAGCATCCTGCGCTCATCGTCCTCTTTCCAGCCATCAACTATAGCTCTCCCTGAGCAGCCTGGGAGCAGAGCACAAAGGCAGGCAGGGGTCAGCTTTGATCCTTCATGGGGTCTGTGGCTCTGCACAGCCTTTGCCATCAGCCTCATGTTGTTTCTCCTGCCCCGTTCTGCACTCACATCCCATTGACAAGGGGGACCTAGGTGAAGCCTGGCACTGAGGTGGGACTCCCCACGGCAGCACCCCTGGTGATTTCCTCCTGTGTCACAGGCTCTGCAAAGCATCAGGTTTTGCCCTAGCGTGCAGGTCCAGCTGCCTCTTCTGGGGAAGGTGGGGGGAGAATTTAATCTGCTCTGATTTCCATCAGCTTTGGAAGTGCAAGCGAAATCAGCTTGAGTTTTCCCACTGACTTCAAAGATTCTGGGAAAAGGCCTTGGCTGTCCTGCTTCAGGGGCTATCACCGACAAGAGTGCAGAGGCAGGTCTGCACTCAGTTGGTCTTGCTGAAGAGCTGAACCAGAGGCACAAGAGGCAGGTGGAAGTGGAAAGGACTGTTTTGCTAGAACTGGACCCCTCCCTGAAGGATGCTTCTTCCTTTCCTGAGTAGCAATGCTGGCTCTGGCTAGCACATGCTGGATCTGATGTGGCACCGGTATCTAGCTGACGAGCTCCAGCAGGAACCAAGCCTATCCTGCTGCTGGACCTGGTCCCTGGAGCAAGCCAGGGAGCAGACTGAACTGACTGAACCAATGCACCCAGAGACTCCTTTCAAGCATCCAGGCCTCCATTCTCCTCCAGTGTTTCTTGAACCAGTAAGCAGTTTCATGCCTTAGCCTAGTAGAGCTTTCATTTCAACTGTGGGTATGAGATGGGATGGTGAATAATTCTGTCTCCAAGGCTAGTGTGCACACAGGCTCTTTCACAGTCTCCTTAAGCCTCTCTCTTGCTGTTCCCGTGGTAGCACTTCAGTGCCCGGCATGATGTGCAGCAGGGCAGTGGCAGCTTCTCCCAGGCAGACTCTTCCCATGAGGGTGTGGAACAACTGCTGGGGATGAATGTGCAGGAAAAAGCTGCATGCTGGTCGCCCTCTGGGGTGCCACCGCTGCAGCACTTTTGCAAAGGAGCTTCCTCCTCACCTAATGCTGTTTCTGGCAGGTACAAAAAGGGGAAATTCAAAACCACTGCAAGGAAGGGTTCATAAAGCCTCGGTGTTATAACTACGCCTGGTGGTCTTGGAAGGAGCAGAGGAGGGTCTGGAGTGCCAGCCAGAGCCACTTTAACTCCAGAATCTGCTCCAGAGCCTTAGAGAAAACATCTTTCTCAAGAGATGTCCAGAAGTTTATGCTAAATGCTACATCCTCATGAAAACCAGAACTCGCCTATAGAGCAGAAGCTGCTTGGAGGGCAGAGCCTTGACACCGGGACTTTGGGCACAGCCATGTAGCTGAGCATTGTCAAGCAAAACTCTGCACTAAGATAGGCAGATTTCCAATAATCCTGAGTTACCAGGGGTGCCACTGGAGCAAGGGATCATCCCAGGCATCTGAATATCCAGACATAAAAATATTTCCCCTGGTAAGATGTGTGCCAACAATCTTTGAAAGGGCTGCAAACCACAGATGTGTGCCTGGTGAGCGGCCTGAGCCAGATGCTGTGCCCCAGTCTGGCAAACAGGAGGAGCCCTGGGGACCGCTCTGGGCATGCCTAGGCAGGTCTCTGCTCGGGTCTGTGAGTGCTGGGCTCTGGGATCCAGGTTTCCCTGCGTTGTCAGCCATTGTGCTCCTTCTGCATCCACTCCTCTGTCAGTTTTCCCCATGGCCAAAGCTTTCTGACCAAGAAATCCCACGCATACTGGCTTCCTGGGAATTTTTGTATTTTTCTGGTCAAATAATGCCCCTGCCTTGTTACTTCACGTACCTTGTGAAATCAGGCGTGCAGAAGCAGGAGCAGGACATCTACCTGAACCACAGGGGCCACAGAGCAAAGGCTGGCTCACACCGGGGTGGTGAGTCAGGTCCATCCGCAGCAGCCTATCCGTTGCTGAACTCCCACAAGCAAGGTCTGGCTCCTCGGCAGGAGGGTTCAGCTCCCCAGCCCTGCCCCACTCTTTCCCAATTGCACTGATAAGTGGAGCTTTTCCCCCAGCAGAGTCTGGAGCGACGGTGACTCACCACCACTTCAGTGTGAGCCACGCAGCCAGGCGCTCCAGCAGCAATGTGTGCTGGAGACAGGAAGGCTCTCGTTACCCACTTGACAGCAGAAGAAAGGCTTTTCTTGGTGCACAGGGACCACCCACCAGAGAATGAGACAAGGCAAGAGCTGTCATGCTCTAATGTCTTGTGGCTTCCTGGTGACACCATAGAGTCTGCCACAGTTAATGGAAACCCGCTAGTTACAGGGTAGCAGAGATCACTCTGAGATGAGCCAACTCTTCGCATCTCTGAAATGCAACCTGTCCCACCAGAGGAGCTCCCAGTCCCCTGCCAGCCCATTGCTGGGCTTGGCTGGAGAGCACCTCGGCCCAAAACCCTGCAGGCATCTCATTCTCCTTAGAAGGCTGTGAGCATGGTGAGGAATGCAGCTGGTATTCGTCTCTTACCTTGGGCTGTGAGTTTCAGTGGAGAAGTCAAGCTGCTACAGACAGCATGCAGCAGCTCTCCTCCTCTGCTCAGACTCTTGGTCTGTAATTCATGCACAGTCTTGGGAGGCAGGGCTCGGATACTTACTACTCACAAAGACCCAGGCTTTTCTGTTTTACAGTAAGGAGGATGCTGGCAGGATCAGTAGTTCCCCAGAAATGAATGGATTGTATCACTTGCTCCAGCGCTGGTACCATAAGGGAAGTCTGCCCACATGGGCTGCATCAGTAGAAGGAAAGACCGACAGGATTCTGTTGGCCATGTGTCCCCATAACCCGGGTGGATTCCTTGAGTTGGATCCTCAGTTTCTGCTGGCTGAGATTTCATGGCTGCTGTCTTCGAAATTTCCTCATGAAAAGGCCAGAAGTCCAAAAGGCATTTTTCAAAAGGTTTCAGCCATAACGTTTCATTTTGGGAAATCTTTGGTCTGAACACAGATAATTTGCAGCCAAAAATGGCTGAAAATCACCAACAATTTTTAATTCCAATAAAAATGCTATTCTCCATTTGAGAGTGTCAACAAGTGTTGGGTTTTGCTCCTTGCTCATTAGAGTTTCCTGCAAGAGGAAACAAGTGTCTCCAGGCAGTTCTTCTCTGAGATCCCAACAGTTCATCATCTCTCTCACCCAACACAGCGCCTTCTCCAGAGACCATTTCTATTACCTCCAAAGAGATGCAAAATGCTGCTTCTGGCCGAGGGGTCTGGGTTGTGTGTGGACGGGAACATTATTTATCGACCTCACTGGCTGGTGGCTTGCTCCACAGTAAGATTCAGCTCAAAAAGGAAGGATAAACCGCAACTCAGAATGCTGCTGGCTAATAAAGCCAGGCTGGGAGAGTGTAAAGATTCAGGTGGGAAACTCAAACTGTTTCAGGGCAGTAATAGAGCTCACATCTATCTGTGAGATACTGAAGCAGATGGGGAGCAGAGTCTCTCCCTCTGACCATGTCTTGGGCTCTTTCTTTGCAGGCAGCCCAGGATCAGGGACTTAACCGCAGGCTGATAAGGTTGTCCCAGAAGGCAGGCAGACCAGATTGGTTGGGTGGCTCCTGAAGGGTCATTGTGCTACAGTCCAAGAAAAAGAAGAGATGGTATGGTCTAGGGCTTCTCAGAAGAGGTGATCAGAAAACAGTATAATGAGGTTCTCACTCTGGCTGTGGTGGTGCCATCCAGAGAAAAGTGCAGGAGAGTGGATAAGTTGCAATAAATGCAAGGACTGACTGTGCACTGCCCCAGAGAGCTTCCCTGCATGACAGCTTATGGGGGCTGATCCCAACCAGCAGCTCAGTTCCACCCAGCCCCTCGCTCACTCCCCCCGTGGGAAGGGGAACAGAATCAGAAGGGCAAAAGTGAGAAACGCCATGGGTCAAGACACAGACAGGTTAACAGGCAAAGCAAAGCTGGGCATGCGAGAAGAGCAAAACAAGGAAATCGCTCACTACTTCCCATCGGCAGACAGGTGCTGAGCCACTTCCAGGAAAACAGGGCTTCAGCATGCATAACAGTCACTGGGGAAGACAAATGCCATAACCATGAACATCTCCGCTTCCTTCCCCCATAGCTTTATTGCTGAGCATGGTGATCAACTTTTGACCAGCGTGGATCAGCTGTCCTGGCTGTGTTCCCTCCTGGCTTCTTGCATGCCCCCAGCTGACTCCTGGCAGGTCAGACTGGGAGGAAGATGCTGTGCAAGCACTTCAGCAATAACCAGAACACTACTGTGCTACCAGCATAGACACAGATCCAAAACACAGCACTCTACAGGCTGCTATGAAGAAAATGAACTCCAGCCCAGCCAGAACCAATTCACAACTCCACCGATTTGCCAGACTGCAGCGTCCACCCACTCATACTTCTCTTCAGCAGGTTTTTGCAGGCTGGTGTGGAGGTCAAGGCTCTGTTGCCAGATCCTGTTATCACTGCATGAATTCATGGCCACAACCAGATTAAAATCATCCTTTATTTAATCCCATTGTTGGTCTTGATCTTCTAGATCATGGTGTAGATCATTGTTGCTGTTGTGGGCAGGGTTGTGCTAAATCTTGATAAATCAATCCAATTCTGATAAATATTCACTTCTGTCCAGTTATTTCTGTAACATTGTTCATCAGTAACATGTGCTTCTCCCTGACCAAATCTCTCACAACATTTTGGAGGCAGGAAGGCAATATTTATATCCTGCAGCTCCAGTCCCACGGTCCTGCACAATTGGTGACAGCACTAGCCTTTTAGGGCAGGGCCCATCCATACCATGATTCTTCTAAAGGTCCAGATAATCATTAATGGCTAGTCATGACATTCTTCTGCCTGGCAGGTGTGAGGGAGTGTCTGGGAAGTTTTGTGTCTGAAGTCAGACTTGGTGACATCGGAAAGTTTTAAAAGTGCTTTGGGCTGTCCTAGCTGCTCCTGCCTCTGCTACAGTTCGAGCTTTCACCAGACTCACCAGGTTCATCATTAGACCTAGAAGGGCCTTTTGTTGTCTGATGACTTTGAGTTATCTTGGCAGGGGGGTGATGTGTCCTAGCTGCAGCACTGCAGTTCCTCCTAGCACATGAGCGAGTCCTACGGCTGTACTGGAGGAGCTTTGCTACCCTGTTACCTGTTATTTATCTCACAGTCTCGCTTGTTTCAAAGTTGACCATTCTTTCTTGGGTAGCCACAGGCCTTCAGGGCTGGGACCACTGATCTCCACAGCCTGAAGCAGAGCTCCAGGTTACTTTGTGCTGAGATTAAGACCTTCAGGAGAGGGAGCACTAGCAGTTACATTGCTATATACCCAAGCCATGCAACACCAAGCAGACCTGAAAGGAAACCTGTCTTTGCCCCAGAGTAGCACTGACATTCCTATGTCAGGCACTGGAGGTGCCACTAAGCTCAGGCAGATACAGGCTGCAAATTTTCAGAGCAGCTGAGGCCAGCCTCGTCGTAGCTGGGCTCGATGGAGGATTGGACTGTGACAGCCATACTTGGAAGGTCACTTGAGAGCCACAAACTGTCTGTCTGAGGCCCTTCCACAGAGGAGAATCAGAGCTTAGCAAAGGCACTGTAGGGCTGTTAGAGATGCCAGGCGCATTCACTGCCTGCACAGGGAACACAGACCAGGGAAGCCAACTGCTCAGCATCCTCCTCAAACACAGATCCCAAGCTGCTGGGGAAGGATCCTCCATGGAGGACAAGGCTGAGTGATGGCCACAGAAGTCTTCACCCAGTGAGGCAACTGTGGCCAATGTAGCAGGAGCTCATGGGGAGAGAAGGTTCAGGGAACAGCAGAGTGCCCTCCCTCCTCGCCTCAGCCAGCTGGGTGGTACCTGCAGTGATGGAGGTGCCGTGTGCCTGGCATTTAACCTTCCCTTGGCTAGGTGCTGCCTGGGACATCCCCATTTCACATACAGCAGGTGCAAACAGAGCTCTGTTTGCCCCATGGACTTTGGAGTGGCAGGGCTGGAGAAGGTGTAGCCCTCATCAACCTGGAGCCTGCCACGGTGCCTGCACCTCCCCTTTGCTGGCATTCTCCATGTCAGGTAAGGTGTTTCATGGTGCATGTTGGATTCCTTAAATGGTGTCCACCACACGTTCCCCAAGAAAGGGTTGTTTCCCACAGATGGATCCTGGCAGCACCGGGCTCTCAGATATTGTCATCTTGGGATATTGCCGGCTTTTAGTTGCTGCTTACACTGGTGCAACTTGTCTGGACAGGACAGATGATACTTTGGTGCATGAGCAGAGGGAGTGCCACTGAGTCACCTGCAGGGCATCTGATTTCCAGACGTGGCCCACGCACTTCACTGCCTTTCTCCCAGGAGACGGGGCCACAGGTGCTGGGGTCATCCCTTCATCGATCTGTATCTAAAAAGGGAGGGAGCAGCGCTGGCACTCAGGGCTTTCCACTGGAGCAGCATCCCCTGTCAGCAGGCAATGGTTCCCACATACTGCAGCTGCCAGGGAGCTGGGACCAAAAGTGGCTGGTGGGGGTCCTCCCTCCATGTGGGGCAACATCTGGGCCAGTTCCTTACCTGGAGCTGTGGGGAGGAGAGAGTGAACAGCAGGAACAGCCTGATTCTGCAGTAGGGAGGGTCCTTGGCAGCTCTCTCCAGCTCAGAGCCCCTGCAGATCCCCTCTTGCTGGCTGTACTTGGTGGCAGTGTCCCTCAAGTACCAGGCAGATGATGGCCAAGACTCTGGAGACCCAGACCAGATGTATGTGGCATTATGCATATAACGACACATTAGCACAGCCCCAGCAAGTGGTCCCAGTGCCTTCTCCAGGTCAGGGTATGGATCAGGCACAGATTACCTTACAGGGGGGTCCTGTCTCCCACCCCTCTTCTGCCCCCCTTGCTGTCCTACACAACTTGTCCTCTAGCAGGACCAAGGAAGGGGCCCGGCAGGAGCCCCATCTGCTGCTCAGGCCGCCAGCACCGAGACGAGCTGAGTAAAACCAGCACTGAGAACTCAGGCACTGGTGCAGCGTGTGGCAGCCACAGGTGGGAGGTTTGCACAAGCTCTGCTTATGATTTCCCAATCTGGGAGCACATCAGGGAACATTGGGCCTGCCCATAGAGCTTGGCCATTGCCAGCATAAACCCCCACAGTTTAAAAACTCCTTGTAATTAATGAACCTTCCCATTAAGTGTCACAATGGAACAATTCATTATTACTGATGTGTGCAGGCTTTGCATTCCTCTGGCTCTGCTGCCTCCTGCGAGAATGTGGAGACTGATCTAAATAGATGAACCCATCTCATCTGCATTGACTTTGGTGATTTACTAATTCCAGGTACTGTTCTCCAGCTCTTGGTATTTACCTGCTGCTTAATCCTCCACATCCACCAGCTTCCAGGTACTGCAGCCAAGTGGATTTGTACTGGATCACATTTGTCAAAAAAGGGGAATTAGAAACACTCCGCTGGAGGGTCACTTCACCGTTCACACCATAGCAACCAGCAGGGATGTTAAAACATGAGCTTTCAAACTTTCACCAAGTGTAAACAAACTGATTTCTGCCATTGAAAGCTTCTCCTTTCCCCCAGAATTCTTGGTGGCTTAATGCTGCCTGCGAGTTTCCTCAGTATAAATTGTCTCTCCTGCACCCATCTAGGAGCAAGTTCCCAGAGCAGCACGGCTGTGAAGCTGGTGGGTGGAGGTAAGCGCGGTCCCAGTGTCAGCACTCGCAGACAGAGGTGGGCAGAGCTGGTGGATGCCACAGTCCTGTGGGTCTGGAGCAGGGTTTACCAGAGGGAAGGCACAACAGCAACCTGTGACCGCAGCAGCGAGCTGTGTCCTAGGAAGAGCTTGCTTTCCCCTGCCTGGAGGGCACCACACCTGGGACGGTACAAGGTCACCTATTAACAGTGTGCATCTGGTGGAAAGGGAATTCTGCTGCCATGCCATTCTGTACCCATCCCGCATGGAGCTGGCACTTGCCTGTCTGGCTTGCTCTCTGGTAAGGGAGCTGCAAGCCCTGAAGCCACAGATGTGGTGGGCTAGCCCAGCACGGAGGCTAGCGACCTGGCAGCCGCAGGGACCATGGTACTTTGGCAGCCTCAAGACTGGGTGGACCTGCTTTAGCACTACATTCCCTTCTCATTCCCCATCTCATCCAAATTTATCCTGGAGACAACAGCATGAGTCACTGCTGTGATTTCCTCAGTGGACTGTGATTGTGTCAGGGCTATTCCCCAGATGGGATTTTTGTCTGTGGGACTTTTTTCTTTTGCTTATGTTACACACATTTTGACTACAGAGCATGGCTCCCTGGTTAATGCATGTGCTCAGGGCAGAAGGAAGATGACCACCCCAAGATTTTATGAAGTCTATACATGTGCAAGAGCTTACAGCCCCCACAAAGCAGCCTGGTGCCTGTCCTCTGAAAGGCAAAGCTAAGCACTGCCTCTGCTAGCAGAGGCTGCTCCTGTAGGCAGCTGGCAGGTCACCTCCCTCATTTCCAACTGTTCCAAGTGTCACTAGACTGTTCATCTTTACAAGAAGCTGGAAATGGAAAAAACCCACCTGACACTCAGACTGTGCTGTGGATCCCCACTGTCAGGGCTCGCGCCTCTCTACTGAAGCCACCACTGATACTGGAACAAAAGAGAAACAGAGTACTTTTTCCAGAAAGAAATAAGGTCTAGGGGATAGGAAAAGGCTGGATTAGTGCTCAAAGCAGGAAGTATTAAGGGATGCATGGGCAGAATTTTGAGGAGCTGTTGACAGCCGAGTATAGGAAACCTTTGGAATGGCTATACAAGCATTTCATTATTTATCACATAGGTATAATATTATTGGAGGGGGGTTCCCCAGGACATGAAGCCTCCATAGAGGATGGAGAATTTCCATGGGATTTTCAGAGGCTCTCCAGGAGTTTTCCAACATGGAAAACTCCCAAACCAAAGACATGCTGTCTATGAGTTTCCTCAGAATCCAGTATTTCTTGGATTTGACACTCCACAGGGTCACCAACCTAGATTAAAGGGAAAGGAGTGCTTTTTCAAGTGTCTCTTCATGGGGATTCATGAAACAGTAGAAGAACTCAAAGCAGCAAACATGTAATTTATTGGGTTGATCTGAGTAGGAATTGTGAAAGGCTCCCCACAAAAACAACAGTCAATTTTTCAGATGGGAGTGAAGTTTGTAGGTGTTTTGTCTAGACTGTCTCTCCTTTTGATGGAGTTGGAGACTCCCAACAATGAAAATCTGGCTGGGCTTTAAAGACTTCCTTTGATTATTCCAGAAGGGACTGTGATCCCGGTGTGCAGTCTGGCCTAGCTGAGAAATCCAGTCCTTTGTAATTTAGTGCAAAGAGAGTGAAACCATTGATAGACCTCAACTTGTCAATCCAGACAGCTGTACAGATAGATGAATGGAGGAATACTATGGAAATTGTGCAAGTGGGATGAAATATACCCAGTCATCCAAACAGTACAATCCTAACCATCACCTTAGAGTTTAGTTTATTTCCTTTATTTACCCATTACCTTAAGGTGAATATGCAAGAGTGAATAAGCCTTGTGTTCCCAATAGGACAAGAAGTTCTTTCCAAAACATGGATGAAATCTGAGACTTTCAGTCAGAAATCACAGTAGGCAGCTAGTCTACAAGTTAAGGAAGCAGCTCAGCTTTTCTGAATAGCAGGAGGATAGGTACAGGGTAGAAGGTGTATTGTCTTAATTAAACTCATTAATAAAGCAAAAAAAAGAAGCTGTTCTGATTCCTTGGAGGTAGGAAACATAAGCTTAGACCAAAAATGTGAGTTAAAGAAAGAGCTTGTGCAATTAAAGATGCAGGGCCATCACTAGTTCCAAAGCCTTGATATATTTGCAGAGTTCAGCACGCATAATACACCCCTGGGTGTCCCCAGGCACGGTAGGCCAGTCAAACAGAACATGGTGAGAAGTTTACAATCCCTGAGTGACCTACTGTGCCAGAGACATGGCTTGCTCAGACCCTGAGCCAAGGAGCTCACCTACGGGCTCACAGCCAGACTGAGCAATCCCATCCGCATCGTGCCGGTACCTCGCTGTGGCTGAGGACAGAGAGCCATGAGGAGGCAGGATCACCTTGGGGTGCCTGAGGAACCTGAACGGGCGACATTAGCAAACTCAGGTGGTTTTGAAACTGACCTCCAGGACTGCAGAACAGAGCTGGGCAGCTTGTACCTTTAATACAAAGCCTGCTCTCCCTGTCTTCCCGACAGGCCAAAATACAAGATTTTGAAATGAAAGATAATAATATTTGGGAAAAAAAATTTCAATACCTTTGAAAGATAACAATCTGTGCTAACAGCAGTTGAGCCTTGCAGTCACGGTGCATTCGTCTCCTCAGTGCTCCTGTCCCAGCCCAGCAGGAGCAGCTCTGCCACAGGTAGCTCACCCTCCCCAACCCAGCTGATGTCAGTCACTATAAATAGCTTGTGTAGGGAGGAAGCTGCGGCTGAAAGGTCCTTAACTGAGCCACCACTACTCCTCCAGCACAACGAGAAACATCTGCTTCAACAATGAACTGATGGGAAGGGTCTGTGTGTATTATGAATGGGACAATTATAAAAGCCTGTTTAAAACGATCAAGTGCTTCCTCAGCAATCAGGGTGTGATTTATCTCCGCCTAAAACGCATACCTAAAATAGGCTGTATGAATCACACAGTAAAAGGACTTCTTTCTCTTCATGGGACTATAAAGGGAACCCAAAGTCTAGCTCAGATGTAGACATGTGCATTGTAGGCATCTAAACTGAGGCAGTGAGATTCAAATATCCCACTTTTTAATAAGTCCAGGAATG
Organism: Ibycter americanus; assembly: GCA_035590275.1. NCBI lineage: Eukaryota > Metazoa > Chordata > Aves > Falconiformes > Falconidae > Ibycter > Ibycter americanus. The sequence goes on from JAVJGI010000038.1 coordinate 251,304, forward strand.
GAAAGATCATTTGGTGAAGTCTTTAATTAATTGGTGATAAAAGATAATGCAGCTAAGAAAGCACTGAAACCTAGTAACTGTCTTTGGAGCGGCCAAGTCTGTGATTTCTCAGCATTCATTTCCATTGCCTCTGGGGTGGTGAAGCAGCCCAGGAATTCAATGGGAGACCTTTCAGAATTTCACGTCTCTAATTTGGCATATGAGTTTGTGACAACTCAAATACTCTGGGACTGATTTTACAAGCTGCTCAGGTTGGTTCATGCCCTGTGGAAAAAAAAAAAAGCTATTGTCCAAGAGTATTATTATAAAGGAATCCAGTAAATCTCTAAAAATCATAATTAAAAATTTTGCAAGGTAACTGCAGCGTTAGATAGGCCAAAGGGCATGACCAAACACTCAAAATGTCTGTCTTTGGTCCAAAAGATCATTTTCGTTTTATCTTCTGAGGCTTCTCTTGCCCAACTTCAGACATCTCTGAGCTGCAGTTTTGTAAAGACATTCTCTGCAATCTAATTTTCAAGATCAAGAGTAATGGGTGTCTTTTCTCTCAACTGTCTTACCTGATTTCCAAAACCTTGATGTTTGATGGAAATAAACCATCCTACTTGCATACAAAAAGGAGGGGAGGACACCTGTGCCAAGGCTGAGGGATGTACAAACCCTCTGGCTGGCTTTCAGAGGTGTTCTCCACGTGCTTTCATGCTGGCTCTGACAAGGAGTGAAGGATCCCCAACCTGGCTCCCAGGGCCAGTGTGGTCCCCTGCCCAGAGGGAGGGTGGGGGGTGCAGCTCTGTGTCTCCAAAGCCCAGCATTGTATTGGCATAACAAGTACTTGTTCTCTAACTCACACAAGGCTGGTGTAATGCCAATGACCTTTCCTCCTGAGGGCATGACTGAGATGACACTACTGATGACATATTGATGGAGACCAAAATCAGGAAGGAATGTTATCCCCTCATTCCAAAGGGCTAAAGATTGTGCAAGGAGAGACAGTCCTTCAACCACCCCCTCCCCCCGCCCCCCCCCCTCCTTAACTGGGAAAGGGGGTGAGTGAGCCAGACAACATTTAATAGCTAATTACTTTCACAGTGTAACAGCAGCCACTAATAAATATATGAACAATTTCTAACATAGGAGAAGCAGGCAATCTGGCAGGCGAAAAGGTGGCAGAGATGGGAAGCCAGAGATGGCTCGAACACAGGCCATCAGCACAAAATTAAATAATTTGCTTTGTTGTTCCCTGGCTGTGGGTGCTTCCCTCAAAGCCATTTTTGCTGCGGACAAATTTGAGAACAAATGAATAAGATGAATAACAAAAATTGTCAGAACCAAATGATACTTGCACGGTTTCTAAAGGCATCCAAATTTGAGATTACTGACCCACTAACCACCCTGCTTAGCCCATTGCTTAAACCAGTTCTGCTGTCTGAAAAATGCAACACCAACTTTTGAAAAGGCTTCAGGACAATCCAGGAAATCACAGACCCTTAAACCCATCAGATGAAGTG
>JAVJGI010000038.1:252911-294258 GCA_035590275.1 Ibycter americanus
AAATGCAACACCAACTTTTGAAAAGGCTTCAGGACAATCCAGGAAATCACAGACCCTTAAACCCATCAGATGAAGTGAAGCTAGAAGGAACAGAATTAGTAGATAAAAAGTTAAGGGGTAGGTAGGAGCTGAAAAGAGGAGGGTCTGAGAAGGGGAAACTATTCATTGGAGTTGCCAACAGGCATCTGATCCAACAGAAATTAGTTCTTGAGTTTCCAGAAAGTCTCCCAAGATAAGCCCCCACCAAACTCTCTTAAAGAAATTCAGTGGACACGGACTGATGACTGCTTAGGAAAAAGGAAATGAAAGAAGGCTCCGTGGCATGCTCAGAGCAGAAGCGGGCAGGAACCGAGGACCAGGAGAGTATCACAGGGACCTGTGCCTCTGCCAGATGACAGAGCTTTGCTAGGAGCACAAACAGGCAAAATTCAGTTTTGAGAGACCCGGGGACAAACTACTACTTGTGCTCACACACCAGTGGGCTGTGTGGGTGTTATCACCATATAGAAAGAGTCCATGGGGGCAGTGCAGGCAGATTGATCAAGGTGTCAGCTTGGTCCTCAGGCCCACAAAAAAAGGCAGTTTTTTGTTAGGCAGTGCTGAGGAATGGGAGGGAAGCCGCAGCAGATCTAGTCCCTAAAATAACGTCATAGGTCCGTTGAAGTCAAAAGGGATGACCAGAGGTTGGGACTACCTTCTTTCCAAAGTGCAGTGCAATACCTAGTCTCAGAGTCTCATCCAGAGCTCAGAAAAGAGGCAGCAAAAGAGAGACAAAGCAGGTCTGTAATATCCATGAATCAGTTCTTTGCACCTGTCTTGAATCCCTGCATCTCTTCGTTACTCCAGCAGGTCCTGCTTTACTACCCCAGCCAGTTTCACATGCCTTTGACTTGGGAGCTTAGGAAAATGTTTGTTTTGCCAGGCTTTTCCTCCTCCCTCTGCTCAGAGCAGTTCCCACGCTGTGAAACACTTTTGTGGAAAAATTTGACTTCAGAAGGGGTTTTCAAGCCCATTGTGGGTGCAATGTGCTCTCACTATGTGGGAACTGCCAGTGAAATTATTACAAAACCGTGGTCACTGGCCCCATCATGAAAATGACACAGAGTAGATATGTCAACTTCTACTACCACTCCCCTGACTCTTCTTGCTAAAGTAACAATAACTTCACAGGAACCATGTCTTCTGCTTCCTTCTTCCCATTCTATCCTGGGCCAGAGAGACCCAGCTCCCTCTGCAGAACCTCCGTCTCGGTCAGTTTTTAGGTGCTCAGTGTACTTGCTGGGATGCTCAAAACCTGAGCCATTGTGCTGACAGGTGCTGGTGCTGCTGCTTTCTTATGGAATCCAGGCTGTACTGAGGTGCCTACAAGGAAGCGAAGCTCCTCTGAAAATCTGGCTCCAAACCAAGCAGCTCCTGGCGTGGTTTTCCCAGGCGAGTGCCACACGCTGACTTCTGCGCAAGAGCTGCTCAACGGGAGAGGGAAGTTTCTGGTTTAGGGTTTTTTTAATGGAAAAATGCGTTTTGTCCTCAAATTGAATATTTCCTTCAGAATATAGTGCTATTTGCCAGAATGTCTCAAGTTTCCACTGGGAAAGTTGAATCACGATGAACTGACTGGCATCCTTCAATGCTCAGTCAAAACACTTGGCTGGGTCAAACAAAACCATATTTGACTTCACAGTGACACTGAGCTGTATGATGGGAGGCACCTGCTTGGACCTGTAGCTCTGATAATCTTGCTAACAGTTTTCCTAATTGGACCCCCAGGACGACTGTGATGTGACAAAGACATTAATGCTGGAAAATTGTTTTCCATGTGGAAAACAGATATTTAAGGAAAGCAAATACTGTATCTCAAGCTTTTTTTTTTTTTTTTTTTTTTTTTCCTTCCTTGAAAAATGTATTGGGAATATTTCAGGCAGCCTTAATCAGCTTAGCTGGCCTTTCACCAGGTCCTTTCTGATTCCTGGCTGGTGCTCTTTGTAGGTGGAGACGGACAAACTGTAGGAAACAAGAAATAAATCCTAGAAGAAAATACTCCAACTGTTCTCACAAGTTGAAAAACAGGAGCATTTGTTCTCAGTTGAAGACAATGTTTTGTCTGAACTGATTTCAAGCAATTCAATCTCTTTAACTGTGTCAGTTTGGATGAAGAATAATGTATTACAAGGGACTTTGTGAAAACAGAGCATTTTAACATTTTCAGAGTTTTGCAGCCTTTGCCTCCATAAATAATTGGAAAACCTGACACCGATTTGCCAAGTCTTGTATTGTCATTCCATGAATGCATTTGGCAAAGCAAATGTTAGTCAAAAACCTTTTTGCCATCTCTGCAATAAGTTCATTGCTTTGTTCCGTTTTCTGCTGGCTGAGTAACCCAGCACAGCAAAAAGTGAGCAGAGCAGGAGCCCAGCGCAGCCGGTGGGCTGAACTATTTTCTCTGTGAACGTTGGTGTGAATGTGTGGTAGGACAGGCACAGTCCAGGTAACTTGCCACAAATCTGCCATGACTTAAGACACCTGTTCAGATCTTAACACAGAGTAACCCCTCAGCAGCAAACCAAAGGTGACATTTGCATTTTGCGCCTCCTTAGACTTTTTTTTTTTTCTACATAAAAAGCTGGCTGTGCAACCCAACATCAGTAACAGCTGCCTCCGGCGACAAGCGAGGCATACCAAGAGCTGCTCTGGTCGAGACGATGGTGCTTGTGCAGGGACCTGCATGGATGGGCATGGACGGAGCTGGAAGCTCAACAGCAAATGTGGGAAAAGCTGCAGCATTTTTGTCTAGTGAGTGTCAGTACAAAAACAAAATCCTGGTTTTGTATGGGGGAATGCAGTCTGTAAGCTGCCCAGCAGATGCTCCTCTCCAACCATGGAGAGAAGGGCAGCCAGCTCTGCAGATGGGTGGAGCCTGGACATGGGGACAAGCCTGGAGAGGGACACGAGGGGACATGGCACCCATCAGCTGGCATTAGAGCAGAAGCTGGGAAGAAGACAGCGTGGCTGAGCGGATACAACCGTGGGCTGTGGTGCCAGCTGCAGGCGTGCGAGGTCGTCCTGCGAGCACCAGCAGGACAGGGAGCTCTGTGCTTCTGCCTGATGGAGCCTCTCTCCAGCGCGGCCGCAGGGAGCATCACTCCACGTACAACAGATCTGGGCTTGGTGCTTTCTTCCCCCCTGCTGTCAAGAGGATTTACAGCTTGTGGTAGCAAAGGCAACAATATTAATAGTGCAGAGCGGGAGCGGAGTCCTTTGCAGACACAAACGGAATGGAAGGATGGTCTGGCATGGCTGGGACCTGCATCCTGCAGCCAAGCCCTCACAGCCTTCCTCCAGCCCCAGCTGGGACACCAGCCTAAAACCCTGCAGCACCAAGGGCTGCTGCTTTCAGAGGAAACGCAGTTTCTGCTGAAACCGCTGCACTGACTGACCTGGCCAAGGGCCAAAACTCTTATGCTCAGAGTCAAGAGGCTTCCCAGCCAAGGTACATGTGCTGCAGGAGGTTGAGCAGCATATAGTGACGTGCTCTCACCATAGCATTTTATTATTTGGTTGGTTTTGTGATTCAGCTCCCACGTCTTTGCAAGTGGAAAAGCTCAGTTTTCCTTGTTTTGCAGGGGTGTCAAGGGCCCAGCGAAGGGCAGGGACCGTTTGAGTGTCCGATGGAGAGACAGTGGCACAGCTGGAATCAGGGTGGTCAGCCACTTCCAAACGTCCCTCCCCAGTGCCAGCTCTCCCCAGCCCACCTGCTCGTGCAGTATAAGTAAACGGATATATCGCCATAGATGTAGGCACATCCTGCACGTGGTAGGACATGGTCATTTGGACTCCACATGCAGCATCTGTAAGAGCTGCCTGACCCTTGCCTGTGGTGGCAGAGAAGGCAGTGGTGCTTTTTTTAGGGCTCTTCACTTAGAGGGAAAAAGCAGACTGCAAATTCTGAGCGCCAAGCACAGGGACTGCTTGCACTTATGTAGGTCCCAAGGAGCTCCCTGGCTTTCAGAAACATTACTCACGGCATGGCTGAAGGATGGCAGGCTGGTGAGGAGTGAAGGGGAAGATGTGTCAGATGTCAAAGACAGGCTGAGAGGCCTCCGTTTGGTCTGGGGTACCACAGCAGCAGCCCCAGGTGTTGACTTCCCACTTCCCATCCTCACCAGGCATTAGGAAGTGCCAGTGATTGTCTCCGTGAAGGCAAATATCAGTGTCCCAGGTCACATTTTGGAAGATTGGTGGGCAAAGAACTGGGCAGCTGTTGGTTACGGGAGCAGAGAATGCAGCACATGCATAACCAGTGGCAACGTCAAACATTTACACTTCTTAGAGATGGTAGCAAGTGCCAGCTCCTGGAATCACACAAAGTGAGGGTCTTTTCTTTGAAAAAGGCATTTCCCAGGCCTCTAAAGGTTCAAAATTCAGCTGGCAAATAAAAGAAACCCAATATTCTTCATTGTTAACCCTTTCGCCCAAGCAAGTCGACAATATCCAAAGTCACAAAGGGCTGGTTTTGTTAGGATGAAAAGTAAATTATAGGAGTTGGGTGTATTCTTGATGTAATCTCATTTATTTACCAAGAACACACGCTGGGGCCTGTTCCCCTGCGCACAGCAGAACAAACACCACCAGCCTTGCACGGAAATCCCACACCTGCCCCTCCGTGCCCAGGAAGCCCAGTCTCCTGCCACCAAGCAGCTTCTCCCAGAACAAGCTCCACTTCCTTGCAGCCTGACTCCAGGACCTGATACTGCAGATCCTGCACCCACACAGCTTTTGGTCTGCGGTTCCTCTGTGGGACTGGGTAGCAACTATCAGGATGATGTTTTTTACATCTGGTTGTTAAAATTGGGTTGACTCCGGGAGACTGGACGGCTGTGTTTGGAACCTACATTGCAGCCATTGCTGGAAGGGAACTGGAGTGCACTGCGGTGGTTGCCTTGAAAGCCTGATGTCTCCTTAAGATAAATTAATATTTGCATCATCCTGCAAGCATATGGGGTATTTGAAGGCTGGAGATGGACATCTCTGGTGTTGAAAGCAAGACTGGAATTGCTTGCACTATTGTGACAGGAATACATCGATGCAGGCGGATATAACAAGGAGGTAGGAATGTACTATCTGATGGTGCAGGGAAACCCAGAGCACTGCCAGGCGTCCAAGTGTTTTTGAGATGTTGTTAGTAGAGCAACTCCAGATTTTTTCAGAGGCTGAACCGGCAGATCCGCACCAGAAATCTCAGTACTGTAGTCTCAGGGTGATTCAGGGCTCATTGTGCCTAGTGCCTTGTGGCTTTCCCTTGCATTTCCAAGCAGACGTCCACCTAAAAATGGTGCCCAGGCACCAGGACCCCTGACAGCTGTGAGCAAAGGTGGTCACCCCCTGCAGCAGGCCCTGCTCCAGGACAGTGTATAAAGACATTACCCTGTGATGGCTCACAGCCCCCAACTTGTGACCACAGCAGGTCACACTGCAGTTCCTCCCATGCACCTCCTGCCTGGCGGGCACCGTTCCCTGTGCTCCTGTTGGAGTTATGAGTTATATGTAGCCGGTGCCGAGTGACCATGCTCAGGATGTTCTTTCCTTCTTCTATGCTTTGCTGCTTCTGTTTGAGATATATAAACCTGCTCAATAATGGGATTAACCTTGTAAAAGAGCTTTGCAATAATAGTCATACATGGCTGGGGACCGCGCCTCCGACCAGCCTGTGCAGCAGTTTGTGCCCTTTCCCTGCCCTGCCACCACCTCGGCTCTAGGACAGCGGTGAGGCTTGCCCCGGGACGGCAGAGCTCAGGGGCTGCAGCTGCAGGCAGGGACCGGAGCAGGCACAAGCCTGCAGCTCTGCAACAGGGACAAGGCTGCGCTTTGCATTTCAAACATGGAGAAGCACAGAGATGTTCCTGCTGCAGTGAGCAGTGGCAGCTGGGGATACCCACCTCTGCGCCCCTCTCCTGCTGGGACACTGACAAATGGAGAGGTTGTGGGCACATTCCCAGCCCCACTTCGCAAAAAACATCCATCAAAGGCAGCTTGACCCAAGCCTGCTAACTGCCAGCAGCAGCGTGGGGACCTCTCAGAGGATCCTGCAGGACGTCTGGCCTTTGGTTTGTGGCAATGAGGAACAGCTCAAGATAATAAATGGGCACAGCTGGCTCAGATGAGAACATCTGCACAGCACCTGTGGAGTCTGCTAATGGGAGTGAGGTCTCGCTCTGTCAGCCATCATCCATCATTCCCCACAATAGCTTGGGTTAGCACATCACTTTGTGGCTGCGATGGTGGTTTCAGATTCCCCCCACAATCTTCAACAGATCGGTGGGTTGTGGGAGTTGTGCCAGCTCTAAGGCATAGTGCAGAAGAAGGCTTTGTCTCTCCGTGCCTCAGTCTGTTCAGGCAGTGAAAGATCCCAAAGCTGAGTCCAAAAAGCAGGGGACAAATGACACCATCACTGATCTCCTCCAGAAATATTTTGCACAACTGAACTGCACAAGATAAAAGCCAGATCAAACTGGAGTTATATGGGAGTGCTGGACCAGCATGGGCTATGATGGGATGCTGCTTGTCTCACTGTCATCCAGAGATGCTTCCTTCCACGCCACAGGCAGAGCAAGAACCACAGGGACCTGCAGCAAGGCAGGCCATGGCTCTGAAGATGGTTTATGCAGGATCAGGCTGCCAGCAACCATTCCAACCGTGATAAGGTGTCTGCCCATACCCCAAGGAGCATGGCCACATCCTGAGTGGGAAGGCAGTCAGACCCCAAAGTATTCCCTAGATTACCCACACAAATGCCTCAGTCTCTGTGTCCAAGGTCAGCTCTACTCGAACAGGGCAGAGTCGTCATCCATGGCTGAGTGTGCAGCCAGAGCTTTTCTGTGTCTCCACACAGCAGCATCCAGCTCCTCTCTGCTGCCCTGCTGGGCTACAGGTGAAAACCCCTCTAGCCCGGGCTGTGCAAAAAGTGTCTCCTAATATTTACTTGGTAAATTTAATTACCTGTCCCAGAGGAAACAGAAAAAAAGGTGTCACAGTACTGCAGTGGGGCTGCAAAGGACAAGAGGTGCCCACTGCAGCCAACAGGCTGTCAAAAGCACAGAGTGGAGAGGAGACTGCAGCGAAGTTGGGAGACAAATGAGAGAAGCATACTGTGCTGTTGTGGCATCGGTGGATTGCTTGGCAACTACCTCATAGTCCTGCGTCCAGCCGCCACCTCTCGCACACAGAGAGGCTCTGCAGGGCACGCTGCAGGGGATGTGCCCCGTCACATCACCTGCCCAGAGCTCTGCCGCAGCTGCTCTCCTCCTCCCCTGCGCTCAGCACGCATCTGGTGGTCATCAGAGCAGATCTGGTGGAGTGGCGGTGGTAGGAAGAGGTGATGGTCAGACATCAGCCAGATGGGATGCTGTCCAGCACCAGGACTGCCAACAAGCCTGACATCCGCTTCTCACTCCGTTGTCCTCAGTCTTCTCAAAGTTTGCACAACTCTGGGCTCTATCTCTCGTCTCATCAAAGCTTGCACTTTAATAAGTCCTTCTCTTTCATTAAGTCTTCTTTCTCCTACTTTCAGTAATTTTGTCTAGCAAGACTGGGATTGCAGGTCTGCCCATAACTTGGCTTGAGAGAGATCGGACTGCAGGTGGAGGGACTAAAACTGTGAAGCAGTTCAGCTTCATCTGTTCACAGGTGCAGCTCCTGAAAAAGCCTCAGAAAGCAGACATCACTGCAGCTGCTTCTCGTTTCTTGCACAGATATTGTGCAGGATACAGCAGGCAAACAGCATCCTGTCAATTAAACATGGACTGGATTTGTATTTGCTTCTCCAGGGCCTTGGTCTTTCCCAGGTAGAGCAGTACCTTGGACTGTCTCAAGGAAGGGAGAGACGGCTCATACCTGGCTCCAGCAAGTCAGATGAAGGCACCAAGCAGCAAGGCTGGAGAGGGCACCGCCTTTGACATCCATTGACCCCTAATCAGCCAGGGAACATGCAGACTCATGCCTTTCTCAGGACCATCAGGACTGACGGCAATAACATGGAGCCATTGCTCTCCAGCAGCCTGGATCCTGGTAGCACAGGATAATTTCTTTCTGATGAAGAGCAGTGCCTGGCAGTGCAGAAGGGCAGTGGAAGGAACCAGGAGGTGCTCACCGTGCTGGCCTACCAGCACTCAAGGCAGCTTGACCTCATAGGGAAGAAAGCTTTAGTATGTGTGGGCAGGATTTGGACAATGCTGCTGGCAGCAATCCCCTTCCAGGCCAGCAGCACCCCCTGCTCTGAAAACCTTTGCACAGAGGGGTCCCCAGCCCTCCCCAGCATGACCCTGACAAGGATCCAGCCTGAACGACATCTGCACCAGGCAGGCAAGGCTGGATGCCTTTGCAAACCAGACACTCACACGTTGGAGCAGCCTCTTGGAGATTCCCTCCCCACCCAGCTCTCCTTGGCCCTTTCCCTGCTTTATTCTTCCATCTTCTAATGCATCAGATGTTACTCAAGCCCACTGATTGTTCTCCCTTTTGTGCTGGGGCAGACAGACGGGCTCCCCAGACAATAGACAGGTTTCACCAATGACTGGGAAAGAGAGGTGGAAGATTTACTGCCATGAGGTAATGGGCTGGAGGAATTTGAACTTTCTTTGCTTCAGGAACTGCCTCCATTGTCCTGCCTTGTCAGCAAAGTGGAGATAGGGAGGGTCCGGAGTGCTGTGTGCTTGCGACAGATTTGCCTCCCGAGCACCCGCTCCATTCACAGACCTGAGCCAGAACCTGAATCCTTGGGCTGTGACTGTTTTCTGCCTCTGGGTGCAGCTTACCCCACCTGCTCTGACACTTCTTTTGCCAGATTTCTCAACCATGTCTGGTTGGTGACCCCTTACCCCTTATTCAGAACATAAAAATGTCCCAACCTTTTTTCATTTACCTCAACAGTAAGAATAAAAACGTCTCCCTGATGCCTTTGATAGTGCATTAGAACATGGACAGGCAGCATCATACGCCAGATCATACAAGCATGTGGGTGCATGGCGAGGCCAGGGGAAAGCTGGTGCAAGAGGTGAGGTCTAGAGGGGGGTGAGAAGGTATCCATTTTCAGCTGGGAGAAACACTTGCGCAACTTGCAACTGCCCGCATGGCATCTTTGCAATCCCTCCTTGATGTGGGTGTAGCAGGCACATACCAGGAAACGCTGCACCACCTATGCTGACACTTCGTCATCCTTTCTTTGGTGAAAGGCCATTTTGTTGGGATCCACAACAGCTTCAGGCCGCTGTGTTGCTTAGTCTTGACTGCTCCAGGCAGGTGCTATGTGTTTAGCAAATGGTTGGTTTAATCCAATATGGGTCCACTGGTTGCAGCTGCACAACTTCGTCACATCCTCTCTCGATGGCTCTGGGTTGCTGAGTTTTCCAGCTATCTGATGTTACATCCTTGGACACGCTCAGGTCATTGCATAAGTGAGCTGGTTAGAGAACCAGATTATCTGTTTTGGGGGGCCCTTTAGCACACCCCGTGCATAGGCATTGCCAACAGACTATCAGGTGGAGACAGCCAGGTAGACTGGGCAGCAACCCAGATAGTGCCCTGTGCTCCATGGATGTTGCTTCTCCCACTGCAGCCCAGAAACAGAGTGGGAGCATCAGGGTGGGGAACATGCTGGGGAGTATGTAAACCCAACCTTAGTCTATGCACCACAAAAGCTCTGGTGCCTGGGTGGTGGGGGAAGGCCAACAGACAGAGCCCATGTCCCAGGGTCATGCCACAGCCTCCGACACCCCTTGCAGATAACAGCGGGAGTTGTCCAGTGACGTCCTCCTACCTGTGCACATAACATCAGTCTTGTGGGTTTCTACCCAGCACCAGCAGGAAGACCAGTGCTTCTGGGTTTTTGTAAAGTCCTAGATGCAGGACTTAAATGGCATAAAAAAAGCTCTTGTAAGTTTTATTTATGCTTCTGAATTATTCCAGATCCTGGGCTTTTTTTCACTTTTTCTGACTCTTCCCCTTACACAAGGTCAGCCATTGGTGCTCAGACAGCTGGGGTGGCCTGGGAATCTCCCCCAGAACCTGTTCTGCTTCCTCAAGTAAGGTGATAATTTTCCTTCTCACTGTATCCAAATCCACCCTCTTACACAAAAAAAAAAGGGAAGGCAGGAACATTTGCAGGAGCAATTTTGTTTGAGATTTCCTTTACTCAAAGTCTCATGAGGAAGGCAAAACATTTAACATTGGCCTGGGCATCAGCAGAGGCTTGTCCATCCCCGCAGGGCTCCGTGCCCTCCCCTGCCTCGCACGCTGGGTGCCAGCACCAGGCTTCGGGAGTGTCAGTGTTGGCCACCGCCTTGCACGAGCCGATGCTGCAGGGTTGATGCAGACATCATGTTGCAACCCATCGTGGCCAGTTCTGCAAAACTCATCACGGACAACCTTGCCAGGACAGCCTCACTGCAAGGACATGTTCTCTGCCCTCCCACCACAGTGCTGGGAGCACGTGGTCTCAGCTGGCCTTTTGATTCTCGGTCCACCTGCTGGCATTGCAACACAGGGAGCTGGAGAGCAGAGGAAAGGGCTGGGGCAGGAGAGGAGTAAGATCCTTTCTCAGGCCCCAGTGTTTGTGCCCGTCTACCCAGATACTGTTGAAAGATGTTGAAAAGGCTGGCCACCTCTGACCAATGCCAGCATCATGTCTCCAGCAGCACCTAGCACTACCCAACTCCCAGGAAATGGCAGGCGGCAATTTTGTGAACTTCTTTCCCAGCTGAGATAGTTAATGGCCATGCCATGAAGCAGAATGGTTTAAACTATTTTGGGGACAGGTTAAATACAATAGAAAACCAAACTTCTGTTCCATAAAAGCACCTGCCAAGTCCAACTCTAAATATAAATCATCTGCAGTGCCAGACCATCCCAAGCTAGTCCTGCTCTGGAGTGAATTATTGCCTTCCGTTCCTGCTTGAGCACATTAAATACATTCAGCCTTGTCATGATGTGATTGTTACTTCTCTGACATGTTTTGGCACACACTGCACCATCTTCAAGACAAGTGAGCTGAAAAGCAAAGCCTGGACACTGTCTCATTACTAAGCAGGTGTTAGGTTATGACATGATTTTCTCCTCTTGAGGCAGCCGCTCTGCAGATGTCATATTATTGCTGTTTGTAATTTTCAGGGCTTTAAGTTTCTTTAAAAATCCCAGCCTGCACAAGTAGTCCTCTATCTTGACAACAGCTTCTCACAGTCATGACTGAAATAGGGCCGTAAGCCAGATTAAAAAAGCAAAGTGCAAACCTTAAGGGAGGTTCTGCCGCTCCGTCTTTGCAACGGGCAGCTCCCTCCGGGCAGGGCAGGCAATTAGGAGCATCCTGTATCCTTGCAGTACGTTTCTGGGCTGGTGAACAAACAAGTCTTCACACCGTGACAGGGCACCTGAATCTGAGATAAAATGCACAGGCACAGGGTTGTTATTCTCCAAAAACTCTCCCCCCCCCGCCCCCATATACACCACCCCCACCATCACCACCACCACCCCCCGCCACACACACACACCATGTCTCTCAGTCATTCTGCTTGGAGGAGGACCCTGCTGCCCTGCCTTGGTTTCCCAGCTGATCCTAGCTCCCCTGGTATAGCTGCTCTGCAGGGACGAGCCCAAGGTCAGGTCACAGGGTGGCTCTGAAAGCAGCACTTGGCAGGGCAGGGCAGGGGTAGCGGAGGGGCAGCTTTGCCTTACAGTGCACCACAAGCCAAATGGGAACATTCACAGCAGCCCACCTTCTCGTGTCTGTCAGCCAGCATTGCAACACAGCTGGCACCAGAGCTGGCTAGAGCAGTGTCAGAGGCGCCAGAGCTGAGCCTTCCACCCATTTTGGGCATGAGAACACAGCCTTGGCTCCTTCCGTTGGTACTGACACTGAATTGTCTTTGCTGGTCGGTCATGGTGGCTGGGAGTGTTTAGAAAGTGCCATTTAAACACAGGCTTCTGCAGCACAGTCTGTCCAAACCAAATGTGGGATGGGGCAGCGCTTGAGTGTTTCTGTGGACTGTTTCCCAAGACAGAGAGCACTGCCTCCCTTGGTCCCTCCCGCCAGCTCCCAGGCTGACACGGCTCGTAGCCTTTGAGCAGAAGCCGAGAGACCAGGGGGCTGTGCTCGTCACTGCTGCACCTGGTTGCAGGTTGAGACTGGTGTTCCTCAGTGCAGATGTGCTGCACACACGTTCTGCACAGCTTGCCCCAAGTTCATGCCTATGCCTCACACGCACTCCGTGTTTACATCCCACTCCAGTTCTGTAGCAGTCTAGACCTCGCCGAGACCTGAGACAGCGCTTCTCCTCACCTGCTGGCTAGGCTGTGCTAGCAGGAGAGCCTCTGTCCTCGGCACAACCTGCTCTGGATAAATCCCACCTGGAACCTTAGCTCCTGAAGGTCTGCATGCTTCATCTTCACAGCTTTCTAACAAGTATGGGAGAAGCACGCCCTCTCCGTGAGGTCCAGGGTTTGGGTGTAAAGCCATCAGCTTGCACCTGGCACATCAAATGCCCATTTTCCTCTGACCTAAGGTCTTTTTTCACCTTCTGGGTAAGAGAAATCATTTATCACTGGAGCTAACAGTCTGCTCCGAGGAATCACAGGCAGGAAGACACAGGCTTCTCATTGAAGCTTTTCCTGTTATTTCTCGCCAGCAAACGTCTCGTGCTTCTCCAGGAGCTTTAGAGGATCTGTTCAGAAGTGCCAAGTCAGGTACGAGCCTCCGAACCCCAGTAATTGGATTCCTGTTCTTTGAGAGAATGACGCGCAGCTGCAGCGCTGACACGGACAGCCGGCACGCTCCCGAGGGGAGGACGCCCGCGCAGGGTCCCTGCCGCCAAGCCCCGCTGCCCCTGCCAGCGCCCTGTGCGCTGCGCTCTCCCTGACGCTTGAGCCACCTCTCTGCGCTAGCATGTGGGTTTTCAGCTCTGGGCACGCACAGCCCTGGAGATAACACAGGCGGCTTCAAAGCGGCGTGCCAATGAGATACAGAGACTGGGCACCTTTCCGTCAGGGGAGACGGGGAACAGCTGCTCAGGCAACGGCTCCTGTGTCTAAGCACAGCCCAGCACCAAGACCAGGGTTCCCATGGGGCCAAAGACCCTTCCCACAACAGCAGTGCCTGGCACCCTGCAGGGTCCCATGCTGGTAGCACGTTCATGAGCAGCAAAAGGATCCGCTTACAAATGCACAGGGAAACCAGGATTTCCTCTGAGAAACAGTTTCCTAGAGCAAGAAGTGCTCTTCATCAAATGCAAAAGTTTCCAGGCAACACACAGATGTGGTTGAAATTTTTGAATGAAAACACATTGGAGACATTTAGGTCTGAAGTGAAGGATTTTCTTTCAGCTGGGGTTTCATTTTACTTCTGATTTTTCCAAATTCAGCCTCAGGTTAATATGTGCAGGTGCTGCCTGTCATTAAGTATTGCATTGTCACGGCTCAGCTTTTAGTGAATGAAATGTTTTGATGTCAGCATAAAGCATTACAATCAGCCATTCTGACATTTTCAACTAGAAAATATATCAGAGTTTATCCCCTGTAAAATATTTCCAAATTTTGCCTGCTTCTTCCAGCTACTAACAGACAGAAACTCCACTATGCCTCTGCTCCAACCCTCTACTTTGCATGTAATGCTTTATTTGCTAGTCTCAAGACTTTAGGATCCAGTTCTGCCCTATACATGAGCTGGTGTAACCCCCCCCAAGATATGACTTGCAAGGGGAGAGGCAGCCTGGCCCAGAGCTCTTCCAGTAGTGCCCTGCCCCAGTTCTTCCCCATCTCAGCACCTTTTGCCCCCAGCTTAGGTAGAAGTCACACACCACCTGTGACCATACAGCCTGCCAGATCCTTTCTCTGATTTCTTGCCAGCCAGAGAACTAACAGGAATAACAGTGTGTCTGCCAGATCCCCTCAATGTGAAAGAAACCAGCCTGTTCACATGCACCTCTGGCCAGTTGCAGACTATCGGCTTCCTGCCCACCAGCCTCGGGCTCCACCAGCTCCTCTCAGTGGGTCTGATGGTAAATGGGGAGGGGCTGGGGGTGATGGGCATCAGCTGTCGGGGATTCCTGAACGGCCCTGGGGGGGTCACAAGTTGGCAGTGAAGAGAGGATGCGATGAAGAGAGACAAGACAGAGGTGGCTGCTCTGGGCCAGATGTGCAGGGGTCTCTTGTGCACAGATTAACTGTGGGCACCTTAGAAAGGGTCCAGCAGGGCCTTCAACTCTCAGAGTTGGAATTCAGTATTCAGAGAGCTTTCTTCCCTAATTCAAACACTGCCTCTCCTTAGGCTTCCTGCTGATGCTTTGCCAGGATGTGTGGGGCCAAACGCACTTTGTGCAGACCTTGTGCCATTGAAGGAAGGATGTGGATGACAGTGATTGCACGTGGCCCTGATACGCTGTTGGAAGAACGTCTATGGCATATGTGTGCAGACCCCACCAGCTTCACCCCAAGCTGTTCCTAGAAGGAGAACCAGAGCTCACAGCAAGTGCTCTGAATCAGGCGTGGGTACCAGGCTGGTAGTCCAAAGGCCAGTCCCAGTCAAGGACATACTCAGGAAGCACTTGGGCCACAGGAGTTTCCACACATACTGGCCCAGAAGGAAAGGTGGCATCCAGCACAGGCAGCCTGTCGGTCTCAGATGTTTGCTCATGCAAACTCACCAAGAGCCACTGGGAGAACAAGGTGACAACTTTCCAGAACTTCTTTGTCTGCATTGGCCTCAGCCTGACTCGACCCCCATGCCCCAGGTCCTAGGAATCAGTGGTTTAGGCACCCTTGAGCCAGATGTAGCATTAATCACCCCAAACAGTCACAGGTAGATTTATCCTCTATTAATTTGATTGTGTCTTTATAGGGGAACTCTCCAAAACTCTTTACCAGCAATTTGTAGCTAAAAAGTACCTCCTCCCAGTACATCAAACCAGCATTTTCTTCTCTGTCACACCTCTCCTCACGCATCTCTTTGCCAAGGACAGGAGTCCTCATATCTTTACCTCTACACTGACCCAGTTCCTTAGACCCTGTTCCCTCTCCCATCATGTCTGCTCCTTCAGCATAAGCTTTTTTGGTACAGTCCAACAAGCCTTGCTTTCCAGCTGGATCATTTACTCTCCCAGGAATACCTCCGTAGCAATTCACTTCTGTTCCCACCATGTGGGCTGCAACAGGGGTTTGACCATTGTGCTCCTTTGTCCACTGCTTTGTCCCATGTTACCTGTGCTAGTGACACAAGGGGGCTGCAAAGCCCTTTACTGCCCTGAAGAAAAAACCCAGCCCTGTGCACACTGCATGTCAGCATGAACTGCCCACGGAGGTCTCCTTGGAGGTGCTGGGCAGGAGCCTGGAGCAGGCAGGGCAGACTGTAATGAACAAGCTCTCAGGCACCGCAGGCTGCAGAACGGCTCTGACCTGCTGGCAAGTGCCTCTGCCATGGTGTTCCTGGCTCCCTGGAACATCCTTGTGGCTTACAACTGTCCTTGGCTTGCCTCGACCCACTTTCTACCCTCCTGCACTGCTCGTCCTGGGGCTCAGCACCGTGCCCCTCTGCCAGCCCTCAGGCAAGTGTGGCTCATATCCCAGAGCAGAGCTGGGTAAGAGTTTCTCAACACAACATATGTCTTCATAAATATCCTGCCTTAATCAAAGCAAAAGATGCCAACTTGAAAGCACAATATTTCCATGACTCAGTTGATTTCAAGGACATTTGCGTGGGGAATGTGACAGATGCACCAGCTGCATGTTTGCTGTTTACTGCTCATTATCTCTTGAGAAGGCTTTGGCTGGGCAGCAGAGAGCAAGATGCTCCTGGGTTTACCTTTCCCTGGTAACTGTTCTGGGTGTTAAGAGGATACTTACTTCAGCAGGGTGAGCAGTTTCACTTTCCATGAGAGTGACCAGGTCTGTTCCCAAAGAGGAGGGAAAGCCAAAGTGGGGAATGAAAGCGAGTGGGAAGCTGGAGCCCAGCAGAGACCTGGAGAAGGGCAGGGAATAAACCCACACTCAGGACACAAGGGAATGTGAGGCTCTTCCCAGGGATCTAGTGGAGACCATTTAGTTGCTAGAAGTCAGGACATGGCTGGGCTGTGGCTGCTCCAAAGGACACAGTGGACAGAAAGGACATTTGCTTGCAATCTCATTTTCTTGCTTTAAAAAAAAATGTTCCTCGCTCCCATTTGTGCCCCAATATTTCTTTTTCGTTTGAAGGTTCTTTTGGTTTTGATGTACTCAGACCAAGGAAAAAGTTCATGTTGACCTAGCTCTAACACTGGCCGACTGAATTT
Organism: Ibycter americanus; assembly: GCA_035590275.1. Taxonomy (NCBI): domain Eukaryota; kingdom Metazoa; phylum Chordata; class Aves; order Falconiformes; family Falconidae; genus Ibycter; species Ibycter americanus. Next base: position 269,213 of record JAVJGI010000038.1, read on the forward strand.
CATTATGTGAATCCCATATGTAAAAAAGAGTTTTAAAGAGGCTGAGAAGTCCTGCTTGGACAATTCCAGGACAGAAAGTATTTTCCTTTTCAAATGACTTTTGGTTTAGTCCAAAAGTCCATGTCCTTTCTGGGATGACATTTTTTAATGTCAAAACTGGAGGGGGGGAAAGCCAAACAACAGATTTTTGATTATTTTGATCAACCCAAAACAATTCTTTCTGAACTTCCCTGCCTGGAAGCAGAGGCCTCCCTGAAGCAGAGGGGTTGGGAGGAGGCTCCATCAGCCTCCCCCTCAGACTGGTGTGTAAGAGCCCCTGACTGCTGATGGCTGCTGGAAGCACCAGGGCACTTGTACACCTGTAGGTCAGAAGATGCCAGTGCCCATCGTGCTCATAAAAGCTGTATCCAGCAAGGCGAGCCATCTTCTCTCTGTCTTGCCACAGCACAAGCGCTTTCCCTCTTTATTGCCATGCAGACTCTCCTCCGGCAACTAGGATGGTTGCAGTCAGGAGACAGAGCCCGCGAGAAAAATCTCTAGGAGCAGACTTGGCAAAATTCGTATTTTACCTTTTTGGCAAACATGCCCTCATGTCATGATCCAAGGTTCATCTCTGTCCCATGGCACGATGACTTCTGGAGGCAGCTCCTTGCAGCTTCTCAGCCACGTCTCCTCCACGTGGCTGCAGCCTATTCTGCCGAGCAATCTGCCCTTCTCCCTGCCTTGGCCGTGCGCCCCACACCTTCCCTTCTCCTCTGCTGCCCAGGGAGAGCCTTCCCCTGGCATTGCCCGTGGGCCCTGGGGTGAGTCACATCCACTGACGGCCCTGGCCTGGCAGATGGTTTCCAGGAGTTATTTCTCCTTCTCACATCAGCCATTCCCAGCGGCAGAGGTGCGTTACTCCTCTGCTCGGCCGCCTTCTGCTTTCACGCGCGGGGGGCACGTAACGCGGCGCAGAGCCTGGGCAGCTGCGGGAGAGGCTGGAAGTGGAGTAGCCGGAGTGGCACGGGAGTCGTTCGTGCCGTAGGTCACTGCTATTCACCGCGCAGACCAGACTTCTGAAGACCTGCTGGTGCAGGGATGGGCTTAATCTCACCTTGGCAAACTGGCCTTGGCTGAGTCTTTATTATTGAAACATTGTGGAGATCTCGGATAGGGCCTACACATGGGGGATGATCTAAGATGACTGATCTATTTTCAAACATGGAGAGGTGGGAGTAGAAACACGTTCTGCTCTTGCCTATTGCAGTGGTACAGGATTGAAGCAGGGCTGGTGCCTCCAGATACGGTGTAATGCAAATAAGCTCTTACTGCTTTGATCTCTTTATCTTCCCTTTCTCCTCTTCTTCATGAAGACTACCTTTAGTGTAGTTTTCAACCTGCAGGCTCTTAGAAAAAATTTCAGCTGGTTCCATGGCTCCAAGTACCATTCTATCGTCAGCCCCTGCTTTACCCCGAGCAATTCAGGCATTTTGTGGTGACCTCGGAGATTTCAAGATAAAGAGGAAAGGAGATAACAAGAACCTTTATGAATCACTGTAGTATAATCTGAGGAATTTCTAAAACCATCATTTCTTGCCTTTGGGCTTCTTTTCTAAAGGTGGTGTAATTGTGTGTTTTTCACTGGATGCTAACGTGAGTGGCCAGAAGATAGGTAGAGACGTTGCTCATCTCCTAGTATTTCAGAGAGACAAGAGTGTTTGATGCCTTGCAAGAGCAGGTCTAGCACTGGGCCTTTCCAGGATAAGGATGGGAATTTTGGTCTGGTTTGTACAGTTTCTGCAGAAATCAGACTGCTAGACTGGCAGGTCTTAACGCTGTAAATGTGCAATTAATGAATCAAGAGGATACCAGGTCATTAGCTTCTCCCCACAGTCATAAAAATCTCTGCTCAACTGCCTGAGTGTAAGGAAGGTCTTCTGTACAGTCCAGGAACCCATGTGTTCAGCACCAACACTGAGAGGCTGAGTGCATGCTGAGAAGAAAGCACATTAATATCCTGATCATCTCGAAAAATGCAATGATATTCATATAGTGGAGCAACTTAGGGCTTGAGAAGACAGTCACCATTTGGGATTCTTACTAGCTTCCTGTAGGCTCCAAACCTGAGGCTGACAGTCAGATATGTTCTTTGGGGTGATCCTGCCTCCTTATGAAAGAGGAGCACAAGGTCCATTTCCCTAAATACAGAAAATCCTGACCAGTGGCTTGAGCAATGTCTGCCATCACTTCCAGCTGCTGCCGTGCGCATGGGATTTCACCGAGGCATGGAGGGCCAGAAGCCCACGGAGCACCCCACTGCCGACCCCCCCGAGGTCTGCCCCTTGCACCACACGCTGGGCTCGCAAACACCTCGTAGGTCAAAGACCTGCTTGAAGGCAGCTGCTTCCCCTGGCTCTCACGGCAGGAGGACGCAGGCTTCTCGTCATGCTGAGTGACAGAGGGAGCCATGGGGAGCACCTCGGGGGGCTGCGGATGCTGACCTGACTTTCTGCCCCCTGGGAGTGCAGAGGGAGGTGGCTGGGGAACGGCAGCATAGGAGCTGCTCTTTCTGTAGAAAATCTCCTGGTCCTGTGATGGCTTCCAGGAGATGCCTCTGCCAGTCATCTCCAGCCAGGGGCACACCTGGCTCTGAAGGCTACGTGCTTGGCCTCAGCCAACACTGCATCACCGCAGGTTTCACCTTCAAACCCTCCCGACGGAGCAGCCACAATCTTCTTGTGTCACTGTCATGTGCCTTCAGCCTGGTCTGCTTTAGGTCTGTTGGCTTCTGCTTGTGTTAAGTCACATTAGCGCGCAGCTCTGGCGTAGCCCTTTGGGGAGGAGGTATGTCAGGAGTTTTGGGGTCACAGGCAGGGTTCATCTCTCCCCAGTTCTGTGGGCAGCTTTTAGACACCTTGGGTTCATGTGAGACACAACAGTCCTGCCGTCCCTAGAGGTACATCCTGGGGATATTGCTTAAGCCTACCTTGGGCAACTGTTGCAAGGTGCCCTTCATGTGGACCCACATATTGTAGCATAAAAGATTTCCCTTTTGGCTAAGAGCTCACGCTTCCAGCAGGTCCCACAGGTGCCTTCGCCAGAGCTGAGTCTGTTGGGACTGTGCCGCTCCCTGCAGGGACATCCATGGCTCCATGTTTCAGAGCACCAGTGCCACAACCTGCATCCCACCTGCCCAAGCAATTATGCCAAAGAAATTCCTTTGATCTTTAAAGTTCGTATCATCCCTGAACTAAAACGCTGTGGTAACCACCTCAGAGCACTGGTAGCGAGCACGGCAGCCAGTCGTACTAGGGTACCCAAGTGTGGTGTGTGTCACATCATTTTTTGGTAAGGAAGATCAGCTAATCAGTGAATAATCAAAGGTTGTTCATGAAAGAAGGCGACATCAAAGCAAATAATTTAAGGAACCCCTCGAGGGCCAGAGGAGTTGTAAGGTCTGAGGCTGAATCACATGAGCTCAGTTTCCATGAACTGTGTCTCAGTTTTCCTGCAGGTACAAGTTAGAAATGCTTACGATAAATGTTTAGAATTAGTTGGGGAAGGGGGGGATTTTAAATCACACTAATTATAGCCATGATGGCTTTGGTGCAGTGCCATTTGAAAGCATAGGTAATTTCAACACCTAATGCAAGAGGCCTTAAAAGACATCGTTTCATGGTAAACGGGAGTGATACCAGAACGGAGTTTCAGTGCCGGGAGTAGTAGAATAGCTCACTTTACTGTCAGCGTTTCAGACCACAGCCATGCAAAGCGATCTGATGGTGAAAGGTTTCCTGCTTTTATTTGATAGCTTGCAGAGAGGACAGACAGGCCAGTCATGAGAGAGGAACGCGGGAGCCCTGGGACGGGAGGGATGGCTTGTCCCAGTGCACCGGCACAGTGTGGTCTCATGAGCTCAGAGGCAAGAATCTGGACAGTTCCTCTGCTGGTCCTACTTGCAAGCCTGGTGGAAGCTGCAGCACCCCTTTTCCTCTCCTACTTTAGAGTTTAAGGGACTTTGGGATCTGAATTATGTTTTTTGTGCATTTCTGTAATGCCTGCTATGGTACAGTCCCCATCTTTGTAGTGGTTTCTCCAGCACAAATGACAATAACTGTGCTTAGCTATGAGTGACCCAACACTTTGACTCCACTGGTTGCTGGTCACTCAAAAGAGAGAGCTATTTGGGAAAGCCAGTGCCATTGATAGATCTGAGAGAGGTCAGAGGAGTCCCTGATCCATTTATTTCATGAATCCTTAATCCTTCTGCCAGATATTTGCTGCTGAAAAAAAAAAAATCCAACAACGTTCAAATACCATGGGTTCCTTTTAAAATTAACTAAGTGTGGCCCGTTGAAGTAACCACCCTCAAACACTTGAAGAGATAAATAGCTTCTCTGATTACTCTGACAGGAAGCATTTCCACTCTTGCATGCACTGGGGATGTACATAACACAAGGAACCTTACTAAGAGGAAAAACATGAGCTTGGGAAAACACAGCAACAAGTCAACAACACCTTTACATGAGTAATAAGTCAAATATTTACTCCCACAACACTTCAGGCAACAATCCTGTGCCTCAGCTTTTACACAAGCATGGACAGCCTGTGGAGAAACATCTCATACTTCTGTGGCCAGCAAAATCACTGGGTCCGGGACCGAGCTCAGGAAGTTCATTTCCAGCCCTTGGAGGAGCCTGTTCTTCCTTCACACCCTCTGTCCCTGCACCATCCCTGCTGTGCCTCATGCCACGGCCAGGCCAGGAACTCCACCACGCCAGGCCAGGTTGATGCCCACTGCTCCAGAGAAGCTGGTGTGGGGCCCCTGTGGGACGTCATACTGGAGAGTGAACGGCAAAGCCGGGTCGCTGGTGCCATGCCTGCCTTGCTGCTCCTCAGCCAGCGCGGTGCTACCGGGGTTTGCGCCGTGGGCACCCCCTTTTCAGTACTGCGAGTGCAGGTGTGCTGCGCTCGAGTCCTAAGGGACTGCAAACCACCAGAACATCCAAACACCCAAAACATCAGCAAGTTTTAAACAAAATGAGCCAAAAGGTTCCTCGTGCAATAGCCTTGGAGATCAGGGCTGGATTTTTCTTCACTGCCCCAAGAGATAGTGGGAGAGAGCCCCTTCCCTCAGACCTATCCATGGCCAGGACACTTGGGAAAGTGTCTCCTGCAGCGAGCAAGGAGTATTCCCTACACTGCCAGCAGAAGGCAACTTAAGGACTATGCCTCAGAATTTCAAGGAGATACTGGATGGTTTAGATCTGTGCTTTGTTTCATAGCCTTCCATTTTACGTTATTTTTCGTTACTTTCACATTGTTTCACAACATGTCAAAACATCAGACTGATTCTTTACAACATAAACAGGAGACACTTTGATGTAGGAAAAAAAGATGTTTTAATGGGTGCTAAGTAGCAACTGCCCTTAGGGATTTAAACATAAAAATAGAACCAGCACAAAATAATATTTTAACCCTTCTATTGTACCCCAGGATCATCCAAATATAGAATGCAGGGTTGCACGCAGAACAACGCAGACAATAACTTTATTTCTGCATTCATTCTGAAAAGAGAATTTTGAATTCTCATAGGTCTTTGGGGGATTTTTCCCACCACTTCTTTGGAGAGCAAAAAGTTATAAAATATCCTCAATAACAACAACAACTTTGCCAGGAGTATCTTTAAATAGGGCTCATGAAACCACACAGTTCTGTCACAGGACACATCGCCAGGGAAGCTGCAAAGGCAGGCTTTAAACCCCCGTCTGTGTAACCTGCCTCCACCAGTGCCAGATAGGTCTGGTCAGAAAGTGGTGGGGGTTTTGTGGAAAATGGTGCAACATGAAGAAGCCTACACTCCCAAAATTTTTAAGCCTCTTGCAGAACTTTGGAACTTTTTCACTGAAGAATACAAAGGAATTGCAGTATTATTTTCAATAAACCTATTTTCCACTGAAGCAATTTCATACCCAGAGCCCAAAGCCACCCTGTGATGCCCCAGTGCATTTGACGTGTGCCGTGCAGTGTCACCTTTTGGGTCTGCAGGATCCCAGTTGAGATGACGGCGTGCTGTGCGGATGGCAGCCTGCTCAGAGAGGTCCCTCTTGCATGGCTGGGTTGTGCTGAGCCACTTTTCTCCTTCGTGCTTCAGTCCTCGGCACAAGCCTCCTTCCTCCATGTGTCTGTCCAATGCCAAGACAGGCTCCCACTGGCTCTGTGGGGAGAGGGCACATCCTTCCTCAGGCTCACAAGTCTGTGAGATTTACAGGAGGAGAGAGGCAAGCAAAATGCCTCTATCTATACCTTGTGCCTCCTTACTCTCATGTTACGAGAGACACCTGCCTGCCTCTGCCATTTAGCCTAAGCATTCTGAAGGCGCCAAGCGGTGTCCTTGCCCCTACACAATGACCAAAAATAGCCCCTTTGCCTCACACAAGTCTCAGTGCCTCAGATGGCATTTGACCAGGATCGCTTTGCTTGGTAGGAGATACGTCCCATACATTCCCACCGCTTTTAACCATGCCAGCTTTTAATTCAGCCTCATCTTTCCTCATAGTGGTAGAAATCAGTTCTCACTTGCACTCACCTGGACGCAGCTTGCTCCAGACTCAGGTAGCAGGTGATTTTCTGCATGTGCAGCTGCTCAGGAGGGCACAGTTGCAGCTGTCAAGTATCAGACCTCCTGAAGAGCCTCGGAGCCCAGAAGCTCCTTGTTCTTTTCAGCTTCCAGCTTGTCTCATGCACCATTTGCTGCAGATTTTGCTACTCATCTCCTATGAAGATGCCAGCTCTGCAGCAGGCGGCTCACAGTGACTCTGTAACGTGCTATGGGTTTAAGACTCAGCACAGCCCCTGGTCCCCTTGGTGACAGCACAGGCTCCTCTGTGAGGGCCTGTCAGACCCTGGGCAGGCAGGAATGAGCCTTTAGCTGGAGATGGCAAAGACTGAGACTAGCACAGTCAGGCAGATTCCTCCCACCACCTGAGCTCAGAGTTTGTCAGCCACAGAGCCAACCTCCATCCCTCGTCCCTGGTGTTGCTCTCTAATTTTTCCAGTTTAGACAGGTCTGTCCAACAGGATGTGCCTCCTCGTCCATGCCTCGCCCTCTGCCCCAAAGCAACCGTCTGTCCGTGCACTGGGAAAGCTCCCTGTGGTGACTGGCGTGGCCAGTGCTCACAGAAAGATGCTTCTGGGCCCAAGGATGCACTGTCCTACTCCAGCATCACTGGGCTTCCTGCTCACTCTCCAAAAACTCTGAGACACTAGTAATGCTTGTGCTGCTAGGAAACATCCTAACTTGCTCCGTAACTTGCAGAAGCTCAGGCAGAGCACCCTGAAGGAGCAAGCATCTCTCTGGTTGCTCCTCTCCACCCCTTTGCAGGCAGAGCCTGGGTGCAATAACGTGCTAACGCTGCAATGCCCATTGCAGGGGCTTCTCGTATTCCCTCTTAGCAGGCTCTGCAAGCCTGGCGTTGGGGTTTATTCCATGCAAACCACAGCCTGACTGATCAGAGACTTCTGGCTTTCTTTCCTGCTAGAGACCTGAGCATGAACAACATCAGCCGGCTGCAGCCCCGAGCCCTCCGTCACCTGCGCTTCCTGGAGGAGCTGTGAGTATGGAGCAGCCGCACCGGGCACAGCGGGGTCGGGGTGGTGGGGAGGGCACTGCAGAGGGTGCCTGTGGCTCTGGCAGCAACCCCCAGTGCTGTCAGCGTGGCTACAGGCTGAGATGGAAGGAGATGGCTGCGTAGGAGAGGGTTTGTTTGCTACTCTAGCCTAGGGGTTTGTTGGAGGTCATTACCTTTAGGCTGAGATGGTGCATGTGCCAAAAGCAGAAATAAAAGAGGACCCAAGGCATTATGCAAAAATCACCACTGTACCCCGGAGCAGAGCTAGCAAGCAGGGAGCTTCATTTACCCTTCTGCATACAGGGTCAGGGTCCCCCTCACAGCCTCCTGCAGTCCATAGACACCTGAGGTCCTGGGCACTTGGCAGTTCAGATGGCACCGAGCTGGGACAGTTGAAGTCCAGAAGTTTTGCCTCGGAGGCTGAGGTGCCCCATTGCGCACCAACGCGCACTGCGGTCTGAGCAGGCACACTCAGGCACAGCAGCAATCGCAATCCCCGGCATCGGCATGTGGCTGTGTGTCAGTGAAGGAGTGGCCCCACTTCTGAAAGTGTGAAAATTAACCACCAGCATTAGAAACCACTGGAATCCCTTGGGAGCCCCAAAAATGGGAGCCTGGGGGGGCAGAATATTGAGGGTGGCCGTTTCTGCATGGGCAAATTGCACCTGTATGGTCTTATTCCACTTGACCATGAGAAATACCTCCAGGTGTTACTCTCATGCTGATGCTCCTTTCAACACAATAGCTTCTGTTGGAAAATGCAGTTTCTTCAAAACACTGTTACTACATCACATGAAATATTAATATTAATGCTGCATTTGAAGTATGTGTTGTAAGCTTACTGTATATATAACACTCGCTACAGCCTGATCTGACTAAATGAAACACTTTGACTTTACTGTATCAGTTCTTGCACCCACTACCATACATGACACTGACACTTTAAAAATGGTATTTTCGAAAATGTCATAATTTCCTACAGAATACGTGTTTGCACTACCCTGAATGGAGGCATTTTCATCTCCCAGGTGTGCCAGCCCACATGTTCTTTAGTGGAGCGAGCCTGAGTCACCAGCGTTCAGTACCACAGTATAACACCAGTGATGTGCCCAGGCTGTGGTGCTGACCTGCCTAACACCTTACTGACATGAGCCTCTGCACTGTGTGACCGCGTACCATGCTCAGGCATCACCATCATGAGCAGAAAGTCCTGTCTGTGCATTTGAAAGAGTTTGCAGATGACTGTGTACACTTATATGCAAAGACAAACTTACTTCTCTGACTATTTCATCTTGACTACAGAGACCAGACCAGATAGCGATGCTCATTATTCCCATAACAGATAAAATCTCATAATTATCAAATCATACAACAGGTTTTTAACTTCAAATGGTCTTGCAGCTTGTCTTCATCTGTCCATATTCTCTATTCATTAGACTTGTAAGGACTCCAGCTACCCGAACTTCCCTCCCCATTAGGTATTTACAGACGGAGCAGGAGTCATTTTTTATCCTTCTTTGGCTTCTGAGCTTGGGCTACCCACAGAAGGTGGGTTTTTCAAGACCTCAGATCCATCTTGCAGCCTTTCTCTTTTTGTGTTGCCAACATCTGTGTTGAAGTGTGACACCCAAAGCATTCACTGGGGATAGTACAGCTTTAGAGACACAAAGACCATACTCTGTTGTATACAATTAACAGTTGTCTTGCTGAAAGCAATCGTGTCCTGATTACATGTTATGTACAAAGAGAACAGTCTCAACCAGCAATGAATAAATATTCAGAGGCTCCAAAAGATGCAGCTTCCCACAGCCAAAAATAATTAAGAATGAAACAGGCTAAGAGGAAAAATTTAAACAGGAAAATTTGAAAAATAATTGGAAGTTGTTAGAGAACATTTTACTAGAGGTTCAAAATGCCACAAGTCCTCATTCGGAAAGCAAAGGTATTTTGACTAGGAAAAAACATCACAGTTAGGAGAAGAAATGCAAACTGCAGCATTATATATCTATGCCTACCCAAGTTTCTGCTTGAATTTGATAGCAGTAAGACAGTAATCCTATTTATGGAAATCAAGTAATTTATATGAAATCAAGCAAGGAAGGTTTCTTATATATTATGAGGAATTACAAGTGATTATTTCAACAACATCATGTAGGCTGGGGCAGAGTGTACATTATTCATAGGGCTGTCATCGACCAGTATGCAACTTGCCTGGCATTTTCCCTTGCTCTTTTCACTTATATCTTCACCAAACTTTCATCCCAAAACATTACATCAGGACCATGACATTCAGGATGGGATCACCCTCAGTGCCAGAATGAGCACAAGAATCAAGCAAACAAATCCCGCCTGTTTATACATCCTCAATAGAAGTTCGTTCAGGTTTCACAGCTCAAATCTCTGCAGATTTCATCTCATACTCCCAGAACACACTCCCTTGGGTCTATGGGGGAGACAGGCAGCCCGTGAGACCCAGCCTTCTGTCTGCTTCCCCACGGGAGAGCTGCCCGTGCTGGGGCATGCTGAGTGAGCGAAGACCAGGAAAGCCTGCTGAGCAAAGAGGGACAGCCCCGGTAACCGGTGTCAGTGCCACCTGGGAGGAGGGAGACCCACCTGCCCACCCACCCACTCTCCAGGCAGAGCAGGGCTGACAATGAGGAGGACCCTGCTGCAGCCCCTCCTTGCTGCAAGCGCCTGTCTTCAGTCAGATGAACCCTTCTGGCAGGTCCCTCACCCCCAGGGTCTGGGGTGGCCGTGCTGCCCAGTTTGCCCCACGGGCTGCTGTGTTCCCGGTTACATCCTCGATCAACTGGGTGAGAAACATCCCGCAGCAACTGAAGACAAAACCTGTGAAATTCAATTCAAGGTGAATCAAAACTGATGTTCTAGGGCTTTGGTCAGCCCAAAACAGTTCTTTTAACCTGAAAAAGAAAAGTTTGTTTTATTTTCAGGTTACTTAACTTTTACTCTTTCACTTTGGGTCAAACTTGAAAAGAAAATAGTATTTCAAATGGTATTTGCTTTATGGCAAAGGTGCCTTAAAAAAGATGCTTGAACATTCTGAAAAAATCAGAGGTTCCTCAGCCAAAAATATTTGCCTAATTCAACACAGATTTTCAAATCTCCTTTTCAGGTCCCCTGGAAACTCTTATGTTCTAGGGACATTTTTACCTTGGTCTAAGGCTCAGAAACATCCCAGAAACTCCTGGCACCCCTGGCCCTTGAACACATGTGAATGTGATCTGTAACCCTCATTTTCTTTGACAGTCAGAGAAAGCCCATGTTCCTCCGCCTCCTTCACTAGCTCCTCATAGTTCCCCTCTCCAGCTCTGCTGCTGCCAATCTTCTCTCTCGTTAGATCTAGTCCCAGTAGCCCAGGGTCACAGCGGCTTGGAGGAGAGCTGGTGTTTCACACCTTTCACTACTCCTCCTCTTTCTGTGCCTCTGGCTCTATGACTCTCTACTTTAGCACCATCTCAGGCTCTTCACGAAGGCGAAGTTTCATGAAAGTCAGAGATCAGCTGGACTCAAGGCTCAGCTTGTGCATGGAGCTGGGCTTCAACCATGGAACAGGGATAATGGGAAGGGGAAAGCAAGCTGCAAAAATGGGTAGATGAAGCACATGTGTCCCATGGACGCTGAGGACAAACGTGCCTTGTCGCACATCACTCAGACTATTGTGTAGCACTGTGAATCCCGGCTGCTGGATCCACCGGAGCCCTGAGTATGTCAGTCCTCTGCATGCACCCATGTGCATCATGGTGGGGGATTGCAAAGAACAAGTGAGAGCAGGGTCTTGACATGAGGGTCTTGAGGATACAGCAGCAATCACCCAAGCCACACCACGATGTCCAGCTGGGCTGTGTCCCACAGAACATTTCTGCATTGGCTCAGGTCTCTTCTGGAGACCAAACAGCCATGCCCCACAGGGGACCGGAGGCAACGCTGTGGTTAGGGCACAGATGAGGGCACCAGGACTGCTCCAGCTCAAACTGCTCACTCACTGTGTGGTCTTGGTAAAGTGATTTTCCCTGCCAGTGCCTCTATTTACCCATCCATTCAGTGACGAGAACGGGCCTCTCAGGTGTGCCAGGACCTGTTAGTCATTAGTTTTTACTGCGAGCTGCTGAGGAAGGTGTTGCGGATGCAATTAGCACTCACGCTTGGAGGCTGCCAAGAGACCAGATTCTCCAGTTTCAGCCGGCTTTGAAGAGGCAATGCCACTGAGGACTCCTCTCCAACGACTCCCCATCAGACTGCGTGCTCCTCTGTCACCACCAGCCTCCCGCTCCAGCAGGGAAGGAGCAGAGGCAGGCGAGGCTGCGCTGTGAGCAGGCACGGTCCCAGCCCAGGCACTCGCCGGTCCTCCCCTCCACAGAAAACTGCCAGTGATAGAGGTGTTCAGACCTGGGCCTCACACAGGCAGGGAGCAGCCCAGAGTTTAGTATGTCTCCTCTTTGTTTCTTTCTTTTTTTTTTTTCTTCCTTTCTCTCTTTTTGGCAGCAGGAAGATTGTTTAAAGTTGCTAATAAATTCCAGTTAATGAAGCCTGAAAAGCCAGAGCTGGGAGCCAAGAGAAACAAGAGCAATCAGTACAGAAGGAATAGAAAGAAGATCTTGAAAGCCGGCCTGGGAATAATAACATGTTGAAATGTGTTCGCCGGCGAGGGCTTTGTTACCGCGCTTTGAATCCAAACATGAGCGCTTGGTGCCAAGAAGAGAAACTGCAGCCAAAGGCAGGTGTTCATTGCCATTCACCTCTTGCTTCAGGGCACAGCGGCAAGATCAGACCCCTTCCCAGCCACTGGCTCTTTCACCTGCCTCTTCTCAGGCCCTGAGGGCAGAGGGACTCACCATCACGGGGAGTGCTGTGCCTCTGCATCCATGCGGGCACAGCAGGACCAGGACCCACACTGCAGCCTCTGCGCACAGCCTGTTGCCTTTGCCAGGCAGCTCTTGCAACTCAAGGGACTGGAGGCCAAGAAACTGCATAAAAGCAAAACGAAAGAACATGCAAGTGTGTATGCTAGGAATGTGAACACAGCAGCCCTCTTCTCCCCCCTTGCACCAGGGAAGAAGTCCCCTCCTCACTCCTCTTCCCAAGCCGGCACAAGGACCAGCAGTGCCATCACAGGCTGCGGAGCACCAGCAGCGCTGCAGTGTGCCCCTGCCCCGTGTTGGAGCACCCGGCACCACCCACATCAGCTCCCAGACATCTGAAACATCTATCTTTGGGGGTGCTGGCCAGCACAGGGTCTCTCATTCCAAGGCGTTGTCATTCTTGTAAGAGGCAGCACTGCAGTAATGCCTCTTTGGGGCATGACTCCTTGCGAAGCGATAGCTCCGCTGCGTAAAGGGTGCTGACAGTTCTGGGCAATGTGCAAGTGTGCTGGCACCATGGTGAAAAGCCTTTCCTGGAGCAGTGCAGTAACACATCTGGAGTTGGGTACTCCTAGGAAAGCAGCTTTGGGGGGTTTCCATGACACAGCAGGCTGCAGAGGTACCTGGTAGAGAGACAAATGCTTGTAAGGCCATGAGCTTGCTTTGCCACTGCTCCCTTGGTAGCCACCCTGCCTGACACAGCTCTCCATTTGCACATGGCTGTAGGTGAGGAGCTGCATGCAGCCCCTCTGAATGCTTGGACACCGCAGTTCCCCCAGGATGCTGCCTAGCTCCGGTGTCTGGGGGTTAGCCCCAGTTCATCCAGGACTTTCTGCCCTTCTGGTTGATGTTGGTCCTTGACAGAGGACAGCACTGGTTGCCAGTTCAGTGGGTGGGCAAAAGCACAGAGGGCTAAAGGACAATTCATCTGATGAAGCCTTCCAAAAATCTTCCCTGTGTAATCTGCCATGGTGTGGAGGCAGATGTTGGCTAAGGTGCAGGTGGGGACAAGAGAGAAGAGCTTCTAAGGGGTTCTCCATCATGCACATAGAAAAATAAAGCCAGGTTATTGCAGGGGCCCAAGTAAAATTCAAAATGTTGTGAAAATTTAGAGATTTCCGTTCTTTTTCTACCCCATTTAGGCTAGGGATAGTGGTCAGCAATTGAAAAATCCTTGCAAGTGAGGACACCTGGCCCCAATTTTCCTGAAAACTACCTTCCAAATGACTAACTGTTCTGGGGTACCCCAAGTGGGGCACCCAGAAAAGTCAAAACTGCTCCGAGGGTTTGGAGGGAACAAATCTCCCCTGAAAACCTTTGACAGTTTATAACATAAGGGGATGGAGCGAAGGCATTCAATGTCCTGTATTGAGTTGTTCATTAAGGAGTTGTGTCTTATTAGATCTTACCTGGCAAATGAGTCCACACTAGCTTGCATATGAACATTCATGTGGGTTGAAAACTGGCTTGAGGACCATAAACAAAAGAAATTAATGCCATCAATCTATCGAGTTGGAACAGGCACTCGGTGGGGGTATGAGAGCTGAGTGAGAAACAGGCCTGCATAGTCTCCTCCTCAGGGATGCAGGAAGGCAGTAAAGACCACGTTAGAGACACCTCCAGGTGATACCAGACTAGGACCAGCTGCAGATTCCTGTGTGGGAAGGGAGAGTCCAAGCTTGGCCCTTTTCTCAAATGTACCATGTTTTCACTTGCATGACTCAATTGGCCTCATGCCTGTTTTGCACCAGCATGAGAACAAACCCAAGCCAAACATGCAGCCCATGGTACCCTGTGCGCCCAGGGGATGGCACAGTCTTGGCATGATGACACTGTTCAGACAGGAGCACAGAGAGTTTATCTGGGCACAGGTTCTGCCTTGACGGTGTTAGTGCTTGAGAAATGAACCAGAGCAGGAGATCAAAGGAGGAGGCTGACATGCTCAATAAAGATCTGGCAAGGGGAAAATTCCACTGGGATATGGACACACATGTTTGTCCTGTCCTGCCAATGGGCAATGTTCCTGCCTCCTAATGTGAGTGATAAGAGCATCATCGTGTTGCCTGAGCACCTGGCATGAGCGATCATGCCCAACAAACAGCCTTTGGGCGTGCCATGGAAGTTGTAGCATGACCAAGAAGCCCAGGATACAGGAGGGGGTGGGAGCCTGTGGTAACTGAACTGCAGCAACCATAAGGTGGTAAACCATGAGTTTGTTCCAACTTGGAGTGTATTGGGAATGCAGATCAAAGCCCGGAGGAATGTTCCCAGAAATCACAGGAGTGGGGAAGGGGTGGGGTGGGGGGGAGCAGAATCCAAAATCCACCAAACACGCAAGCTTTCCAAATCAAGCCAGCCAACTCCAGCTCCCACCCTCCCCTTCCACCTGCGCCTTCCTTCCCTCTTCCATTGGTCACTTTAAACCCAGAGCTTTCGCTTTCTCCCAGCCCTGTCTCAAGGCGTAAGCTCCAGGATGGCAGTGCACGTGGCTGAATCACGTTTGCCTATCCTAAAAAAGAGACCTGAGCCAGCCCTGGAGCAGACCTTGTGTGCTGTGGACCAGACAGACATTCACTCCAGCAAGAGCAGCTCCTCTCCCCACCGTGTGCGCAGGGCGCAAGGGAATGCCACCTCTCAGTCCTCCTTGGTGGGGTTATTTGTTTCAGTCTTCTCCACAGAAGGAGCAAATTAAGAGCTGTCTCAGGGGAAGTCACACTGGCAGCATCACTTCAAATTTTATTGTTCCTTTTTAAATAGAAAGGAAGGGACCATTTCTGTGGATTTCCTGTGGGATCTGGCTTCTGGAGATACATTCAATGGGTGCCTGTCTGCCAGGCTGGGAGATTTCCGGAGCGTTTGAGTGAGGGGGATGGAGGGAACCAAGCGCTGGGGAGACTGCCAAGTGGCCATGGGCAGAGGAAGGTCACACACAGGGAGTCTTTTGTGTCTTGGCTCTCTTACATGAACTGGCACAACAGCTAACAACATGGAAACACGCATCTCTTCCCAGTGGCCACTCCAGCTGCTGGACAGGACACCCCAAAAGACCTACCCATTCCTGACCTACTTTCAGAGAGATGGGACAGCCATGCTCTCCTGCCTGGGACACCCGGCTACCACCCACAGAATCATGCAGCTCCTGTTCTGAGAGGTGTAGCAGACCTCCAAAGCCCACCCCTCCAGACCCTGTGTGCACATCCCAGCCATGTACCTCTCTAGGAAAGCACAACCTCAGCCTGTGTGTCTAAGCACAGACATGGCTCACCTCCCAGTCTCTGCATGCACACAAGTAAGCAGAGCCCACCTTGGACCCCAGCAGCAATGGCCATTGCTTTGGGAGATGGATTGAGTGAAGTGGTTGTGGCAGATGCCTCGCTTCATGCCGGCTCCTTGGCTCAGCACGGAGCTGTACGCCTTGGGAAGGGGAGCTGGACTGCCCTGGCAGCGGGGAGGAGGTAAGGGTAGGGAAGAGTCAGAGGCCAAGGTGAGCCAGGGACACAGCATAGTCTCAGCATGAGAGGGCCAAAGACAGAAGCAGCCACAACAGGGAGACATGGGTGCCTTTCCTGGGGTGGGGGGAAGGAGCAGGGGGGGATGATTTGTGCCTCTGAATCCACCCAGAGATGGTGCCCAGTGAAACCAGGGCACCTCTCACAGAGTTGTTATTCCCCTCATGTTGTTTTGCCCATGGTGCTGAGATGCCACAAGCTGGCTCAGCACGTGTCCCACCAGAAAATGGGGCTCCCTACCACCCTGTTCTGAGGCCAGGAGCCCCAGCCTGGGCTCCATCCAAACTCCACACTCCTCTCCTGCTAATCCTGGAGGTCCCAGATCCATTTAGGGACCTGGCAAACACTCAAACACACCCAGGAGAGTGAACATAGAAGTGCAGAGCTGCCGAGAAACAAGTCGAGAGGCACATTTAACTGTGAATACACATAGACTGCTGCCAACAAAGGCATGGGGGGCAGACAGGAGCTCCAGGGAGGTGAGGACAGACAGCCCCCCGCAGAGCGCAGAGCGAGCGCAGCCTGGTAGGATGGATGCTTGGAGCAGGCTCAGGATGCCGTGCAGGAACACCTCCCCTCCAGGCGAGCACTCCAGTCTCCTGGACAACACTCCCTCCCATGTGGAAATCAACAATCAAAAGGAGCAATTACCCCAAATCACAGCCCCTAAGTGACAAATAGCCCAGCCTGCCAGGCGGCTTGCATACTGCAGAGAGGCAGGTTACAACCTGCTCACACACATTAAAGAGAGGACCCTGCGCTGTTTGTGCTGTCGGAGGCCTAATTATGGGAGCAATTTTCTCTGGATTCCCGAGGGGAGAGACAGGGAGGGAGAGCGCTCGGGCACCCACACATGCCCGCTCTGCCACCGGTGAGTGTGGCTCCCCAGAACGGCCCCGCTCCCCCCTGACCTCCGCAGTCCCCGCTGCGATGCGCTCTGCCTGCAGCCTGCACTGCACGGCTCCCCCGGCACCTGCCTGCAGGCAAAACATCGGAAAGGAAACGAGCTTCCCAGCATCCGTGCCCAACCTCTTGGGCCTGGCTGGGACTTCCCGGGAGCGTGAAGATGAGCCTGGTCACAAATGATGTTCACTGTCTCCCTTTGGGAGATGCAGTATTCCACTCCAAGTCAAGCGGGCAACAAGTTTCTTACCCTGTGACTGTGGAGAAGTCCAGCCTTGACCTCTGTTTGACCACTTGGGGATCAGAAGTAAAGCACAAATGCAGTATCAGTTTGGGGTCTCGCACTGTTGAACATCTTCATGATTTCTGGCTGATGAGCACTGGGACTCGGTCCATGTTTGTCCCCATGGGAGAAACAGGGGGAGAAGATTCTCCTTAGGTTAAGCCTAGACTCAGGAGTCCTGGACTTTATTCCTGGCTCCCTCATCATGGTCTCCCAGGACCACTGTCCTCATCAGCGGGTGATAGTAACAGTGGTGCAGTTTCCAATGTCAGCAAAAAATCCAAATGCCTGTTAGTGACCCAGCCTGCTCTGAGCCTTGCTAAAGTCTGAGTGTTCTGATCAGATGATGCTGTACAATGGTGAGTTCCACATGTTTCCTCATATAAATTCTTTCAGCCAGTTCTGAATGCTGTCCCCTGCTCTTTGCTCTGTTTCCCCAATGGTCCCACTTTCCTTTGTGGTGCTGCTCTTCATTTTGTCTTCCTCTGCCCCCGCTTCATATTCATCTTCATTCATCAGCCTTCCCAGGCTGCATTGTCCCTATCCTTGCCTTCCCTCCTACAGTTTTGTCTAGCCACAACTCGTCCAAGACCACTTTTGAGTTTTCTGTCCTGGTTTTGGAAACCATACTCAGATGACCTGGCTCTACTGTGGCACCTACATGGTACTGCCCATCTCCAGTCCATTCCCGGTCTCCCCTTAGAGCAGTGACACCAAACTCACACGTATTGAAGGAGCTGGGCCTTAGCTGTGATCACACAGGTCAAAGCAGTAATGGGAGTGATGGAGTGGAAGCAAATCAAGTGGCATTGAGCTTTGATGGACAGAACAAAAGAGAACCTGCAGGATGCAGAACCAGGCCACATGCAGACAAAAGGGACAGATGAAGCTCCATGACTTATGAATAGTCCTCCCAGGACCATGCATGAGCAGAAAGTAGCTCTCCCCCTGCTCCACCCTCTCCCAGGCACCTGGCGCAGTGCAGGATCTGCAGGTTGGTCAGTGCCCTCGAGCAGAGGTCCCTCTCACAGGAGTGGGTTCCTCTGCAGGTATCCAGGGAAGTACTTCAGCCATGAGCTGTGACTGGATGCTGAAAACACTGGATTCAGGTCTGGCAGAAGTAATAACGTATTATTTTATCCCCAGGCTGTAAGAGGGTATGATATGCAAAGGTTGCCCAAGCGCACAGCCGTATCTCAGCTTGCAGGTGTGGCAGCCTCCTCCCCAAGGGGACTGTGGCAAGCTACATGAATCGTTAAGCCTCTGCAGACAAGGGACTGTCATTACAAGGATGTTGACACATTACTGGCTCTTCTTTTTGCTGCAGACGCCTCTCTGGAAACCAGATCTCCAGGATCCCAGGGGAAGCTTTCTTTGGCCTCTACAGCCTGAAGATTCTGTGAGTAACCCACTCCCCTCTGCAGAGCCACCCTCAACCCCGCCTCCCCCAGCCCCTTGGCACTGGCCGTGCACAACATTTTGCAGCTGTCAGGGGGGTGCAAAGTTACAAGGCTGCGTGGTGTCAGTTGTTAAACCCACACACTGACTAACATGCCCCTTGGTGACTGGGGAGCTGTGTCCCACCCCAAGGACCACCTGTCTCCCTGCCCTGCTTCCTTGCTTCTGCTACAGCAAACCATGAACAGGTCACCTCCAGGGCACAGCCCTCCATGCTGTATGAAAACACACCACAGGAGAATCTGCAGAAGTCCACGTTTTGCATAAATCTCACCAAATGCCCTGATGTGGTGTACCCCAGATGTGGTGTCCAGACAGCAAACTGCCCCCCATCTGCTCTGCTGCAGAGTCTTGGGGCTGGGTTGGAGCAACCCGACGGTCCAGGTATTTACACTTGGGCAGGTGCCGTGGAGAGCTCCTGTGCTCTGCCCAGCTCGGCTGTCTCTTTGCAACCAGCCTGCCCTTCCTGCAAGCTCCTGCATGGCCCAGGAGGCTTCTGCAGGGCTCTGGAGTGAGCTGCCCCTGCCAAGGGTGGGATCCTTGGACCGTCTGACTTCAACCTGAGCCCAGCCTGCCCACAGGGGCGATGGGGACGTGCAGCTGGACCCAGGAGCATTGGAGCCACCAGGTCATGCCTGGGAACTGCCAGCCTCCTCATCATTGTGGGCAGGCCACCCACCTCTGCCTGTCCAGTGGGGAAGATCTAAGTGACAAAGGTTACCAGCAAGTTCCTCCCCAGAGTATTTTCCTACAGGCTGGATTGTCTCACTGCTCATGCAGTCACACTGCTTTTTGCATCCATGTGGCAGTCCCACAGGGTCTGTGCAGGTTATTGGGGTGGGAGTCCCTTTCTCCCTTTCAGGAACCATCTTCAAAATCTCCTGCAATAAACATTTCATCCCCAAGGGGATGTTTTGAACTCAGCCACAATGTGAAATTGTTGTAGCTGGTCCAGTTTATACAGAGCGAGCAGGTACAAACCTGCTCCCAGGATTAGAGAGTATAGGGCTGTTTACTACGTCTTCTGAAGATGTAAAGTATGAATCCTGCCCTAAATCTCAGGGCTTAGAGATTTATCCATCCCCTGCATTAGGCAACAAATCAAAGGAACTGAGGAAAAACCGCAGCTCTCCCACCCAATTTCAACAAGAGGAACTTTCTACTCGGGGAATGCGGGAGCTTTTAAAGCTGCTTTTGATCAATTTCTATTTGTGTCAGGCCCAGGTAACTCCTGGTGCAGAGTACGGGAGCGATGCCTCCCTCCCGGAGCCGGCACGGCCCCCCGCAGGTTGCAGTAAGGAGAGGAGTGTGCGCTTTCTGCCGCACCTGCATGCAGGCAGGCTCATGGACACCCGGCATCTCACCATGGGGCGGCCCTTGGGGGGACACATCCACGAGTGACCCCATTGTAAGGAGATGCTCAAAAGATGGGAGCATTTCCAGCTGGGAAGTGGTTGCATGGAGAAGCTTGCTCCAGACTGTCCTGTGAGAGCTGAAGTCAGTGTCCTCTTGCTTCAGGACCACCTGCCTTGCTCTCAGCCAGGCTGTGCCCAGTGACACAGGGTGGCACCTGGGCTGTCATACCAACCTCTCTGGCTGCAGCTCTGCCTTAGGTTTACTCTAATCCCCCGACCTTTCCCATTGAGGTACGCAGAGGAGTAGCCCAGCTCCAAGACCAGGGGAGGAAGAGCTGACACTCACAGAGTTGACGCCCATCCAGGTCCTGCCATGAGCCTCTTATCTGAAGAAATTCCTGCTTCCTAAAAGCGGGGCCACTGCCAGCCCTTCTTTCACTGGGAGCTTTTCACTTGCCAAAGTCTCTGATGCTTTCCTGGCTGTTTGCAGGGGTATGTTGGGCTGTCGTGTGCTCTTGCTGCAGGAGATGCTCAGATTGCTTTCTGCAACGATACTGTGGGCTCCACAGGAGCAAGGTCACTGGCAGATGCAGTTGTGGGTCCCTGTGTCCTCCAGGAACAGCATCATTCACCCTCATCTATTTCTGTGTCACCACGAGAGTGAGGCCAGCAGTGAGGGACATGGAAAAGATAGGCTGGTCCCTGGGAATTTGCTGGAGCAGGACTAGAAATTTTGCCAGGACAGACCTTAGGAGCATCAAGCTTAATCACACTGGAAGGGCTTTTGGCAAGGATGGGGACTTTCACAGATTCACTGCAGCAGTGACCTGGTTGGGGTTCATGACTCCGCAGCAGCTCAGCAGGATCTGCCCTGTCTCCCCAGGGACTGGGGGAACAAGTGTCCTTCCTGAAGACTCACGGGCCACTCTGCCTCCCTTCTGACCGCCTCAGAACAGGAGTGTAAGTGCAGGGTGCCTTCCACAGCAGCACCACGGCCTCAGCAGCAGCGCAATAAAATCACCAAAACCTCCTGTAGGGAAAAGTGATATTTATTGTTATTTTACTGGCTGGAAAAACCAAGGCAGAAACCGAGCCTGGAAGCAGGGTGTCCCTTGCCAGCCCATTGCAGAACACCCTGCACCTTCCCTCGGAGTCTGGTTGTGGTCAGGGGTGGAGAGCAGAGCCTGGAGACAGACCATGGGGCTGACTCACCCTGCTCCTTGCATCCCATCAGTGACAAAAATCCTTGCCCCCTTCCCAAGCCATGTCTCATGTAGCATACATAAGTGCGCCAGGTAACTGGGGAGCATCAGTTTGGCCCCAGTGACGTCCATGTCCTGCGGGGCTGCTGTGAAACTGCACTGTGCAGAGCACCACATTTCATGGTGACTTGAGACACACACCACGCTGCTCCCTGTCCAGATCAGATCCTTGCTCCCTTAGGACCAGTATAACCACTCCCACAGTCATGTGCTTTTCTCTGCATTTCAATCACCACCAAAAAACCCACACATCTTGTGAAGGAGGTATCTGGAGAGGTAATCTGAAGAGCCCACGAGGCAGGAAAGATCAGAAAAACGCTGGGATGTGAGATATTAAGACAGGAACAGGGAGGAAAGTCCTGTCCCCTTACCTTAGGTAGAGGCAAAGCGTCAAGTTTATGCTCAACCATTCTGGCTCTGCTGAAAACCAAGACAGAAGAGGACTCATGGAGGGCAAGTAACCCTTCAGGCTATACACTGAGCTTCCCTGGGGTGCTGGGCTGGATACTGACCTGCACTCAGACATCAGCTTCTGCACCTCTTGATGCTGGGCAGCCTTTGGCCAGGCCATGCTGTCTCAGCTAGGACCTGCCCTGCAGGACATGGGGAAGCAGGAGAGCAGCCAGAGGACAACAGGCAGAAGGATGAGGAAATGCCAGATCCTCACCTGTGGGGAGATGCAAATAGAAATTACAGGGGTGGCAGAGGAAAGCAATCAGGATTATTCAGTCTAGAAGAGAAAAGGCTCAGGAAGCGGTGCAGGAGCATCAGGCATGACAACATGCAGGGTGCTCACACACCGCTCCTCACTGGTGGGGAAGGGCTGGGCATCTTTGAAGTGGCTTACCCTGCCCATGCTCTGCTCCTGCATCTCCCATGCAAAGCTGGTCCATGGGCAGTACAAATGGCCCCAGGTGTCCTGGTGCACATAAGGGGCAGTTCAAGCCTTAGACACTCTGGCAGTCTCAGATCCCTGCTCCACCAGATCCTGATTTTCCTCCAATTGCTCTGTTGTACCTCACTCCCACCACCCTGCCATTCTCAAAATACTTCCCCTCTTCACCTTCCCTAGTGATCTTCTCACTGCCTGCTCTGAGTGGAGAGGAAGTATAAGAACAAATTGCTTTATTGAAAACTAGTGAGAAGGATCAGGAGTTTGGTGATGAGTTAAAAGAACCAGGAGCCAGCTGAGGTTACTTAACCCGAAGGAGGGGTGAATGAGGAGGGACATAAACCTTTAAGGACAAGCAGCTGCTGCAATAAGGAAGGCAATTTATATTCTCCATATCTGAAGACAGGAATAGCAGGTTTTAGAGCAGATGGCCGAGACTTGACAGGTATGGCTGGAGTTGGGACAGGCTGCCCCAAACATGGCTAGCTGAAGCCTGTAGGTGTTCAGGAGCTGCCTCACAGCAGGATCAGAGATCTTCCTTCTGGTGACAGGGGTGTCCCTCAAGGAGACAGGCTGGTAGCTGGGAGTGGTAACATTTTTCGTATTTTAATTTTAATGTGCTAGGGCCTTAGAGATAATTGCAGTCATGTGCATGTCCACAAGTAAACTCTCACATGCATCTTAGGCTGTCAAGGGGCCTGGTGCTTTCCCGGTCTTTCCAGAGAATTAGTTTATGTTTAAAAAGGATGGGAAACACCCTGGGAATTCCTCCACAAACCTGCCTGTGCAGATGGTCCTCTCCCTGCCCTCAGAGTGAAACGCAGAGCTACTGGAAGCAGGACCAGATTCTTGGCTCTACCTCCTCTGGCTGCTTTACTGCACAAAAACCACCTGGAAAGTGGCCACGAAGATAGGCCTGTGCAGAAACCATGCAGGGGTACACCCGGGAAAGCAGGTGTGTGGAGACTTGGAAGAGAGCAAGTGAAGAGCCAGGCTGCCCCACTACCAACAAAACATCACGACACAGAGGCATATGCTGAGATCTTTGTGCACTGAGCCTTAAGCCAGCCCCCCAACCACAGGCAAGGTGACACATGGCCCCTTTGGCTCCCCTCAGATGCATGGAGGCTGGCAGTGGGATGGCTCAATCCTGTTATTACTGTATCTCCTCTTATCTTCATATTTAATAACAGTTAACAGACCTCATGATAATAAATTAATGTCTGGCAGTGACGGATGCTCAGCAGTGGCAGCTGGTGCTCTGAGGTCTTCTTAACTGATGGGTACATCCCCTTGCAAAGAGACTTTGCAAGTGCACCTTTCCCAAGGGCTCTGCTCTGCAGCATGGCCAACACACAGCTCCACAGGCTGTTTTGTCTCCTCTGCCAAGGTCCTTCCCTTGCAAAATTAACTCCTTAGATCATGCTCTCCCAGCCCTGGAGCTTTCCACGGTGGCAGAATATGCTGCTTAATCAGAGTCTCTGGAAAACTGGAAACTTCCCTGTCCTTCAAGACACCCCCCTTCCCGTGAGCTGCCTGGATGTCCCTCACCTCCCCATGTCCTGGCTGGAGCTCCATCAGCCAGGAAGTATCCATCCCAGCTGGCCACGTGGCTGAGCTTGTGCTGCCACAGCTTCACCCCACATCCCACCCTCACATGTGTATCCCTCATCAAGTGCTCTGCCACACAAGCAGCGTTGCCAGGCCTCTTACTTCCCTGGCTGAACATGCTGCAGTAGCAGCAGCACTTACCAGCCAAGAAGGAATCCCACACCAAACTCCACAGGGAAAGATTCCAAGTACAACCACAACCTGAGCCTGCCTCACCCCGAAATGCGGAGGGCAAAATGCCTGGGTGCATCCTCTTGGCTGCAGACCCTGCACCCACAGCAGCCATCTGGGGTGGCCCACCCCGCTGCTCCGCTCTGCAGCAAGCCTCAACCAGCCTGTGCGAGCACGCAGAGCCAGCGCTGCCCGCAGCCTGCCTGCACAGACGGTGGCCTGAGCGCTGCCCAGCACCTGCCCGCACAAGCGTGTCGAGCCGGTGCTGCCCACAGCTGCTCCCACCCACACACTGCCCCGGTGCTGCCCATGGCTGGTCTCCGTCAAGAGGCCAGCTGGAGTGAGCCTGACAAGAGTGGCCTTGCTCTGCCCATGCCACATCTCCTGGCCGGGTGAACCTACCCAATGGCCACCCCCTGGGTGACTCCTGCTCTTCCCCGCCTCGAGCTGCAATCGCAGCATCTCACATGGTCCAGGACAGGCGCTGACTAGCCTGTCTTGTGAACAGACACCAAAATAGCCATGTTGCCCCAGGATGGCAGGTTTGCAGGTGGTTTGGGACACTTGAGGAATCCTCAGACAGACTATAGCTCTTTGACAACCCTGAGCCTGTGTAGAACTGAAATGGCTTTGAGGCAAAGGGAATGGTGTGGCACATCCAAGAGACGCTCCCATGGGGAGGGAAGAGGAACGTGCAGAGGTTGGAATGCCTTTAATCCCCATGCATGGCTCCAGGCACAGTTGCCTCAAGCAGTAACAGCCCTTTGACTGTGCTGGCTGAGTCACTTCAGCCTCCCAAGATGGGGACATTTTATCATGCACAGGCGTGTACCTCTGAGGGCTGTAAGTCTGCTGAGACTGTCTTGTGCAAGGATCCTGGTGTGATGGGACTCGATCCCGACATTCTTCTGGTCGTTCAGGCGTGGTCTCTGCCAACAAACAATCCTCCTACTTCTGAAAATAAAACACGACCTCGAAGAGCTGTGATTGATGCTAGTTCCAGTCAGACTGATGTGGGTAGCAGGTTGTGTGTCCACGTCTGCCAGTGTCTGCAAGCTCCAGTATAGTCACCTGAACAGTGCCAATCCAAGGTGACAGTGCGCTATCCA
>JAVJGI010000038.1:294358-351094 GCA_035590275.1 Ibycter americanus
TCCACGTCTGCCAGTGTCTGCAAGCTCCAGTATAGTCACCTGAACAGTGCCAATCCAAGGTGACAGTGCGCTATCCAGACCTGGTTTTGAGCACTTGCTGGCCTGAATGGTCTTTGCTTGTCATGTTCATCAATGTCCTCAACTTGTCCAGAAGGCCTTGTGCTGCATTTGATAGCGGCTCATCAATCAGTGCGGTCCTGTAGGATTTTACTCATTGATACAGCTGCTTGAAGACAGAAAATTGCACTCAGCAATTGAGGAACTGCACCAACCAGAGTGGGTATAGGCCTGGGTAGGTGGTGAGATTGCTCCACCAGTGCAAGAAGTCAAGCTCTGACGAAGGTTGTCTCCAGGCTGCTGTAAAGCTTGCAGTAGGAAAGCTAATAAAGTCCAGGAATTTTGTTTGAATTGGAGCCAGGAGCTGATGGAAAGGCAGGAGCAAAGACAGGTGCTGTTGGGGAAAGGCTGAGGCCAGTGTGATCTGGGATCTCAGGGCTGCTGTGATCTTGTGGACTGAAGTCCAGGTTCACAGACCATATCTGTGCCTCAGTTGGTCACCCAGCCAAAGCCTGCCCAGCATCAAGAGGTGCAGAAGCAACACAGCTGGTGTCCTGCTCCTTACACCCTCATGTAACCACCCCCACAGGGTCTCTGCACTCTCCCATGAGCAAGTCTGTCTTGCCTCAGGTCTCCTGGGATCCCCACCAGATCCAGGCATTTTCGGCAGGGCTGCAACCCCATGTCTAGCTGTATTTGTGCAGCTGGTTATATCTTGTCCACCCATGGAGCCTTACTCTTGGTCTCCCTGCAGCATCCTGCCTTTTCCAGCTGCTCTCCCACACTAGCCAATCTGCACCCCTCCTCATATGCGCAACCTGCCTTGTGCAGCCGCATGTTGTCAGCAGAGGTAACAACCTTCCCCTCCTAGGTATCATCTGGGTCCTTAGCAATAATGCTGAGTGTGATCTCCAGGAGAGGTGCTGTAGACCCTTAAACATGTTCCTCATTTCAGAGGGAACCATTGATTAATTTGAATATGGCCTCTCTGCTGCCTTTTTGTACCTCATCAAATGTGTCTGCTCTCCTGCATTGCATGCCAGCATTTAACAAGAGTCCAGGACAGCTTCAGAAACAAGCAGCAACATCCTCCATTTTGTGTCAGGCTTTTATTTTTAATAAAGTTTTCTTTTTTCTAATTATAGGATGTTGCAGAACAATCAGCTGAGTCGCATCCCTGCAGAGGCACTGAGAGATCTTCCAAACCTCCAATCTCTGTAAGTCATTAAAAATCAATGCTGCGAGCTGCACAGTCCCTTGGGGGCCCTAGGCTTCCCAGCATTTGAATCATTAGTTCCTTTGTCAAGGATGTTCTGTCCCTTCTTCCTTTTCTTTTCCAATTAAAGCAAAGATTACTGTCACTTAGCATAGAAGAGAGGGGAGAGCAGTTTTCAAGGAAGGAACACTGTGTTGGTAAAGGATGTTGAAACTACAGCTCCCCATGTGTGCGTCGTGATGAAAAGGCCACCAGCATCAGTGCATATTTCAAGGAACACTGGAAAATATCCACCCAGAAGGGGCTCTGTCCTCTCCACTGTGGACCACAGTGGGGAAGGGACCTGTCAGGGAGCACAGAGGACACTCCGGTCTGCCAACATGCAAGTTGGGCTGTTTTACCCAGATAGAGGGTAGTTATGTCAGTAGAAATGCTTTAAAGCACTTTTAGTGATTCAATCATGAGAAGAAGCTGAGGCTGCGACCATGCTTTACCTTTAAAGTAACTATACCTGCAGCAGGTTTGTGCTACTGTATTCACTAAAAATCACACATCATTGAAATATTTGTAGTTTGCCTGAGTATGGACACATTTGCAAACAGATCCTGGTAGTGCCACTGAATTTAGCAAAGGTTGGTTTGATAATCACCCAGCTGGCATAAGCAGCACTGCTGAAGCTTGTAAGATCATTCTGAATTGGGCTGAACCACTTGAAAAACTAACCTTAACCCTAATCCTTAACTTCAGCCCTAGTCTTACTGTGTCTTTTTGTCACAGAATTGCTGGCTGGAAGCGGTTTCTGGGGGTCTCCAGGCCAGCCTCCTGCTTGGGGCAGGACTATTAGCAATACTAGGTGGGGCAGGTGCAGCTTTGTCTACCCAAGCCTTGAAACCCTCCAAGTATGGACATTCTCCCCCACTGCCGACCTGGCCTGGGGCTCTTCTTCCTCCTGGAATGCAATTTGTGGTCATTATTCTTTGTCCGATCACTTGGAAACACCGTGAAGAGCTTGGCTCCATCATCTTTAGTTGTGGGTCGCTAGCAGACCTCCTCTTAGCCTCTTCTCTGCTAGGTGAAACCACCCCAGCTCCTTCCACCTCTACTCATGGGGCAAGTGCTCTGGGACCCTGACTCTGTTGCCAGCCCTCCACTGGACCTGTCTGGTTCCTCTTCATCCTTCTTACACTGGGCAGCCCAAAACTGGGCACAATTCTCCATGTGTGGCCCTCCCAGCACCAAGTAGGAGTTTCTGTAAATATTAATTTAAATATTAATTTGCAATGGGGGTGTGGCTGTGCAGGATATGAATGTTCTTTCTGCCAGGAGAGATTTGAAACATCTGTTGCTGAAACATCGTTGGCACACAGTTGTGGCTGTTATTAAAATGTGTTGACATCACCACCAGTGCAACAGTCGAGACCCCTGACTCCGGGGATTTGGAGACCAGATTGTTTTCCAAGTGACTTCCCTTTCAGGGGAAAAGTGACATGGAAGGTCACTGATTGCAGCAAATGCCCCTTTCCCCCGCTCAGCCTGTCTCTCCTATGTCCATGAAAGTGCGTGACTGCCAGTGCCACCATTGGATAGACCCAACCTTTGCTGATGAAGGTTCAAGTGCCTGCAGGCACCACTGCTGCTCGGGTCACCTAGCCTGGGGCACACACTGCTGATGTGTGCACATCGGCTAGTGCTGCGATGTCCACATGCTCCATCCCCTCAGGCAACAGCTGCCACCAAAATACTACGTGGCACACAAGAAATGCAAAACGCTCCAAGAAGCTACTCACAGCACTTTTGGGCTTCATATAAGGCTCAGGGTGGGAAGATGGCTTATCTTGAATCAACACAGAGGCATCTGCTCCTAGTGTACTTCGAGGCCACCTCATCCAGTGTGGGCCTCCCAAGTGTCTCCAAAGTTGGGTGAGGACAGAGAGCTTGGGCGAGACGGGATCTCATGTTCCCCCTGCAGAAAATGAAGAGTAAGAGCACATTTTAGGAAGAAATAAGCTGCTTCAGACAACCTGAGGGGGACTAGGCTTGGAATAAAACCAGAGGGCTGAGTATCAAAAGCTTGTCTGGTTGGGACTGGACCTTCTTCATTACATCTCACCTGATCAGAGAAACTGGAAAGGGATTAGCTAAGCCATAGGCAGAAAATTAGTGGGAACTGGTAGACACAGCAAACTGTGGGGCAAGATGCTTTGAATCTTTCCCCATTAGGATAATAACAACTGCACATAGGTCATCTCTAGCTGCACATTCAGAAGTGCATTCCAGAGAGTTCACTCACTGCCAGTGCTTGCACTGCACCGGCAAGAATGACACCAAGCACGGGAAGGCAAACTGATTGGCCCTAGGGCAACGGCAAAGTCAGGAGTTGGACCTAGAGGTCCTGGCTGCACTTGCTACATTAAAGTCTTTCCACCCCTCATTTGAGACTCTGCAATGGCATAATCAGTATGCATAGCCACCAGTCACTAAGAGAGGAAGTATCTGGGACAGACTGCGTGAAAGATTAAAAGCTCCAGGAGAGAGGTAACAAAAAGCAAGCAGCAAAACAGTAGTATCTTCTGTAGGTCTCACATCAGTGAAGCCACCTCACCCATCCTGATCTTTCTGTGCTTATGAGAATTCAGCGTAAAGCAATAAGGGATCAGTCAGGTCCCCTGCAGTCGCTTTTCCGTACTGTGACCATAAGGCTGGGTCTAAACCAGGGGGCAGTCTCTGAAAGCAGAAGCTTCAGAAGTGTCCCACATGATGGAGAGCTCTCCCCTGTCCAAGCTACCTGGTGAAAGGATGGGCAGAAGGTGCCTCTCAGATCACTGATCACCAACAGGTTGCAGTAAAACCTGCCCTCAGTACGGAGGGTACAGGAGGTAGTTATTCTCCAAGGCAGTTATTCTCCACAGACAGTTGCTGTCTGAGAGGACAGGCACAAGCCAGCTCTGCCTCACATTAGCACTGCACCAAGCCCTGTCTGTGTCTCCAGCTTGGCCGCTTGAAAGTGTGGAGGGCACATGCAGAAAAAGATGATTTGCACTTTCTCCTCTTTATACAGAAACTGTACAACAGAGAATCCTCGGGCACAGTGAGGGCCCAAGAACCATGCCTGGTGATGAAGCCCAGCATGGCTGTGAGGCACAGCCCTGCTGTGGGTGGATGGGGACATTTCTGAACACATACTCTGTGTGCTATGAGGTTGTACCACTGCTGTGTCTCACACTGGTGAAAGTATGAACCGCTTTCATATGGGGCCTCCACCCTGTGCTGCTCCCACAAAGGAGAAGCTAGTGCTTGCAGGGTCTTGCAATTCATCTTCCAGCTCATGTTTAGAGATGCTTTTCTGTAGCCACCACACCAACAGGAGTGGCACAGTATGGACAGTCGCTATGTCTTAAGGCAGATACAGAGCTAAGATGCTCTGCTTGGTTTTCACTGGTGCTGCCATGACTTCTCCAAATGTGGTTACTAACCTCAGGCCAAGAGGCTCCAGTACAGGTCTGCGTTAGGGCTTTTTTTTCCCCGTCTTTTTCAAGTATCTGAGTCATTTTCCACAAGTTTATGAGACTCTTGTGTATTTGTTGCCAAAAAATTAGCCAGCCTGGAACACCTATAGGTCACCCACAGCATGATTTCCAAGCATCACTGGTCAGACTATCTGAGACCCAGTGTACTCGTGTTGCCCAGAGACTATTTTTTTCCATTCAGAAGGGGAAGTGGCTTTATGGCACATCATGACAGTTCATGAGTTACCAGACTTGTATGGCACTTCATGGAATATTAACTATCTGCTTTGCAAGTTGGCAACCCATGCCAAGCAGGCAGGACAGCTGAAAAGGGGGGTGAAAATGGGAGCCAGGAGGAGCGGGGTGGAACACAGCTGTACTATACAGAAAGGGATTGTGTGCTGGTTATTTTCTTGCTCTTTCAGATATTTGCATTTGATGTCCACATTCATAATTCTGGGATTCAGGCAGGATTTGAAAGGAAAGTATGGACAGAGGAGAGGAAAAACAGACTTCTCAATAAACAAGTCTTTTGTCAGGTTTACAACAGAAGCAGCCAAACTAAGTGGAAGCTGAGAACAATCATCTTGAGTGTAACTCTACCTGTAGGACTTACCAAGCAATTCAAGGGATGAGGTGGCCAAACAAGTGAAACAGAAGGGGATGCTTCTAGCCACTGTGGGACAGAGAGAGGTTGGTGTTTACTGCCTGCCCAGCACCAAGTTAGAACTGAAAGGTAGCAAAAACCTAATATGTCAGTTGAGTCTCTGAAATAGGAAAGCCAAAAATAATGATTAATAAACTCCACTATGTCTCCAAAGCTGTCTTGCCTCTCGAGCATTCAGAGAGGATATGAGATACTTGAGACAGGACACATGCATCCAACCCTTGGTAGCACCTGGAATTGAACTGCTGGGTCCCTTTGCTGCACTGCTGGGGTCCAAGCTGGGGTCCCAGGCACGAGGCACGTTCAGACCTGTACTGACATCCCTCTGCTTGCTGGCTGAGAGTGCCAGACAGTGCAGGCAGCCAGACACTCCTCAGGCTCTGCAAGATGCATGCTGTGAGGTCGGGGTACCAGCTAGGAAGTATGCAGCAAGTCTGGGAGTCTGACAGCAGATCAACTTGTACATAGACGCTTGAGGACAGGAAAGTCCAGGCAGAAAGAAACTCCAATAACCGTTGCCACTCAAAGAGCAGAAGAAAAGTTATTCTTCCCTTTTACTGGGGGGTGATGCACAGGGAAGTAGGAGTCTCCTGTCCAGAATTATCTGAGTCTCCGTGGCACAGTCAGGGCATGAACTCTACTCTTGAGAGTACCTTGACCCCACGAAACCTTGTTCCACGCTGGAGCCCTCTTGCATTGCACATGCACCCTGCATGACTTACCACACAGCTCTTCTTGTGGCAGCCTGAACAAAGGACTCCACCTCCAGGGAGAGGAAGCAGCAGCTCTCTCTTAACGTGGCCCAGGTCCTGCTCTCACATCTATCTCTAGAAGACCAGAAAGAAGGAAAGAGAAACACTGACAAGATGTCACAAAGACCATGCTTACACTGCTGTCTTTCTGTGGACCTCCACCTGCTCTTCCCTTCTGATCTGGCTGAGGATCTGTTTTCAGGCAAGGAGCCTTCTGGAAGCTGCCAACCCGCAAGCTTCAGGTGGGCAGGATTTTCCATGGCAGGTGTGCTGTCACCCACAAAAGACGTGTTGTGGTGTAGGAACCAGCAACAGGAGGACACTAGTTTTAACTAACCTACATGAGGCATACTGGCTCTCAGGAAACCTTTGTTACTGAAGTTCCAGTCCTTCACAGGACAGACAGCATGCCAAAAAACTGACTTTAGATTCAGGAAGGTTTAGATGAGAAGGGAGGGTCGGGGTGTTCCCCTGTGGATGCTATCCAAGAGGATGTTCCCATCACCCTGTGTGATCCCCCATACCTTTTCTAACCAAGGAAGATGCAGTCCTGACTTTTGGCAAATAATACTTCAAACACACTAACAGAGCTTCCTCCTGCAAACTCTAACACAGGTGCTGGGAAGACCGGCAAACCAGGTGGAGGTTTGCAGTCATTCAGCATAGCTCTGTGCCAAGGGCATTCGTAGGTCTAGGACACCCATTGCCACCAGTTTGTGTGCTGACCCTGACCTTGGCTGCTCCAGGTTGGCTTACTGTGTATCACCAAGTATCCCTCATCAGGGACTTCATGTGGTCTGGGCTGCTCCTCCTCCAGAGGAAGGCATCCGCTACGGAGTTCAGCACTTCCTAGCCGGAGGCATTCACGATTCACTCTGCCCCCTGAATGCCAGCCAGCCTGAGGAGGCAAGTGTCAAACCCACCCAAATACCCCCATGCACATCAGACACACCTGTCCTTACACTCCCCCCTCATCACAGGTCCTCTGAAGCTGCAGCCATTCCCGTGGGGCCAGAATCAGACCTGCACTGCTCCCTGCCAGCTGCAGGATGGTGAGGCATCATTGCCTGGAGCCCGAGCTGTCAGGAAGGAGACCTTGGCGGGGATCACTAGATGAATACAGAGAGGAATTTGGATTTCAAAAGAAGAGAATACAAAGCTCAGCGACTGAGCCTCCTACGAAGTGTGAGGGAGCTGCTTCCCAGCAGGCTTGCTTTATCTGGGAAGCATGTTGGGAAGCCCGGTGAGGAGGATTAGAGAGAACACGCACACCTGATGGCAATGCTCTGAGCCCTACAAGGGGTGCCAAGGCTTTACGTAATGCTCTGATCCGGTTGTGATCCCCTGGCAGAGTATCTGGTTACCAGTGGTTTATAGGTGCAGTAACAACATACCATGTGTATTCTGGAAGAGTCGTGTGTCAGTCTAATTAATGACTTTGTGGTTTGTGAGCACTTACCTAAAGCAGATGGGCACTGTGTCTGTTCCTCTGCCAGGCAGAAGGAGTCCAAGGTATTTCAAAGTGAGCAGGTGCTATAAATTATAATTACCAGGCTTGCAGAGGTAAAGAAAGCAAAGAGAAAAGAAATCTGATGGATTAAGAGATCAAGATAAACTCTTGGGTTTTCTTTTTCAAATACTTATTGAAAGCAATGAGAATGGTGAGCTCTTTCTGGAGTTTCTCGCAGATCAGCACTGTGGGGAGGTGCTTAGCGGGTGGCTGGCTCCTCCGGATGGGTGTTGCCTACAGCAGTTTGGAGGGGGAACGGAGGCTTAGTGCCAGGCAGAAGAGTGTCAGAGCTTTTCCAGTATGGGTGGCTATATGGTGGCCTCAGCACAGTCATCACCGCTTCTCTCACCTGGCTTTGAGACCAGGTGCTCCAGGATGATAAGATTTCTAAGTGGCCCAGTGCAGCTGTCCCAGAGTTACCACTGTAGCCCAGCTCCACAGTACCAGCCTGTGCTCTCAGCATGGGGATCTGCCTGCAGCCACGAATCCCAGAGCTCTGCATTTCCTCAGGGTTCCCTACTCCAGGCTGGGCAGGAACTGCACTAATAGCTAATCTCTGGGAATTTGAGAGACCTTGGACATCCCTAAGACAGTAGCAGGTTTTCTGACCCGGTAAAACACAGCAGCGTAGGCACAAAGCTTCCAGGGTCACATTTTTCCCTGCTGGATAAAGGCATCTGCTCATTTGTCTCCTGCCCCGTGGCAGCTCATTTCTCCTTGCACAGAGACTTGTGGCTGCACGTAACCTCTCGCAGACCGCAGACTCTGAGAATATGGACATAGCTGGCATGGAGATGCTGACACACATGAAGTCATCTACCCCCCAGTGGGACACCAGCAGTGGGGAAGGCTCCAGCTGGGCTCACCCCCATGTGTCTGAGCAGCACCCTTTAGTCAAGAGAGACAAGTAGATGCATGGGAACATCTAGAAAGCAGGCACCTGCCTTTGGAGACACATCACTCACAGCAGTGCCTGGTCCCCTCCATTCACAGCTGGAAAGAGACACAGTTCAAAAGGAGACATATGAGTATAGCTGAGATGACTTCAAGCTGTGCTACCCACCTGTGTATCAAAATTATGTCCTCATTAAGTCCTTAGTACCAGGGAGTTAACCACAGCTCTAGCCCATCCTCTGGCCTGCACGTGCAGAGGTTTGTCCAGAAACATCTAAAAATCTGGCAACTCTGCTCCAGACGAGAGAGAGCATGTAAATCATAGTCCAGCAATAGTACAATTTGAGATAAGAGGGAACTAGAAGTCTGGTGTCTTGGCTAAAGGTCTGCAAAGCCCATTCAGTCCCATAAAGTAATTTTCAGATATTTCTGCCTTGTCCAAGTGATCAGCAACAGTCAGGTCCTTGGAGCAGCCTTGACCATGGGATTTCCCCATAGCTGTTGCTGCCCCAGAAGCCTCCAGCACACTGAGTCCATACCCCATTTCATCCTTGCATTTGCAAGCACAGAAACCAATTGTGGCACCTGAGACTTCGAGAATGGTTCCCAGCCACTTTTTGACAAATCTCCCCACTGCACTCACCTCCTCCTCTGTGATGTCCCTTTCCCCAACAGCAGCAGCAGCACTTCCCTTCATGAGCAGTGAAGCCTCAAGATCCTGCACCACGATGTGCACTGCTTATATGACAGCCGTGTCTGTTCTCTTTATATCTGTCCTGCAGAAGGAGTTGATGCCTTCATAAGCTGATGGGATGCAACCTGGAGGACAAACTGTGTCATATACACTGTTCTTAAAAATACTGCAAGCATTTTCATGTTTTCTATGAATATAATTTCCCATTATATTCTGATTTCACTCCAGCTTTACTTGACTTATAATCTCTTAGCCCTAAACCAGCCTGACATGTACACTCACCTGCATACAGGTTCATTTTATCTCTAAGTAAAATAATCCAGTTACTCCAACCCATTGGTTTGCCACTTCTCTGATATCTAGCAGGAACCTTTTGGATTCTTATGGAAAGGCAATAAAGACTACTTTATCCGCTGTCCCTCAAGGCAGGTAGTTATTTTTATACATATGGCCAGAGATAAAAATGCAAAGAATGACTTATAGCAAGTTGAGAACATGTGGACTTTGATGTAGATAAAGGAGGAAAGCTCTTCCCACCTGATTAGATTCTCACAAGCATATAAATTCTTATGACAGAAGGAAGAAAAAATTTACTTTGGAATCATGGCTGGGAGCATGCTTTGGAAGCATGGCCTGAAGAGCTCAGTCAATTCATTCCTCGTTTAACTTCTTTGATCTATTTGAGATTTGACAGTTTGCTGTTAACAGCAATATTCTTCTCTATAAATCACACGTGATGGAGTAAGGTTTAAGAAAGGTGTTGTTTCCATTGGGTGTTTAGAGGATGAAAGCTATGGAAAAAACAGAAATCTATAAAGTCAACATAACATAGCAGTGACTTACAATCTGTTGGCATAGAAGTTGTCTTGTGGCAAGACCACCTCAGTCTTGTAACATGATTTATTGGCTATGGGGTCTTTCTGGAGCACAATGAAAAAGTTCAGTGAGGTAGTTCTTAATGGTGAATCTGAATATAGACTGAAACAAAGCAACTGCAAGTACTTTCTTGGTGATTGCTGCTGCTGAGAGCAGAGGACCTTGAATGTCACCTTTCACAGACCACTTTGCAGCAGAAAGCATGCCTGTGGCAGGAAAGAGCGCAGTGCAGGCAGCGTGCTAAAGAAGTTCCTTCCACGCTAGAAGATGCTTGCTGCACGAAACCTTCCTGCCCCATCTCTGAAATCACCCTCTTTTTATAGGGGCAAAAACTATGGCTTGGTCACTGTGTTCTTGGTGGGACCCAGTTTCACTGCCTACCCCTTGCAGCCCTCAAATAACAGCAGTAGGGTCAGCCATGTGGGCATTCAGCATTACACAGAGCAGCCTGGGCCAGGTTTGTGGTTGGGAAGTCGAGTGGCTGGGACCAGGAGGCTGGTGTCTTCATGCCTTTGCTGTGACTGGAGTGCTAGATCCTTCCCTCATGGTGGGAGAGCCTAAGATACCACCAGGCAGGAAATCAAATTCTTCTGAGTCATCCTCCATGGCCTCGCTACACAATCTTACTTCCCTTCAGGTAAGCTTCTGCTGTGCCCAGATCTCCCTCAGGCCGACCAGGTGGATTTGTCTCCTCTGACCATAGTGTCTAGATATTACTCATCTCAGCTAATCAGCAGTGGAAAATGATGAGCATCTCCAGAGGGTGAATCACCTCTGTTATCTCAGAGCCCTGTCTGGGGGGATGAATCACTCTCTGGAGGACTCTGGTTTTCTCTTCTGGCTATGGAAAGACCCTATAATTAGTTTCAAGTTCTGTGTGAATAAGGCTGGGTGAGATGTGTTTTTCCTACCCCTGGAGAGCAAAAAAATACCCATCTTGCCACCCCCCACTTTTACCTGGCAAAACCAGATCACCAAGCTAATGCACATCATCAGAGCATGGGTACCAAAGCAGAGCTGAGCATCTCTCCTTCCCCATGGCCCCATGCGCACGACCCAGCACACACTGGTGTAGCCCTCAGAGGAACCTATCAGGTGAGATCGTCTTGCCCAAAAATACAAGTGCAAGGAGTGTAGGCTCTTCAGCTGCTAGTGATCTTGACTTGGGCCTTAATGTTCATGACGATCCCCTGAGTCAACTCCTCTCTTCATACTTCACTTTCTAATTTTCCCATTTATTGAGCTTGTGGTTGGCAACACTTGGAAGGGGGTGATGATGAGGGATACCCTTGCCGTGCCCCAGCACCTCCAGGCGTCACCAGTTGCACTCTCAAGTGAAGAGGTCACAGCACAGGTTGCGTGGCTTGAGCTGTATTTTTCTAGCAGCTTGGAAGAAGCTATACCTACATGGCTATGCCCATCATGTACTGTAGCCACCTCCAAACTTTTCTGTATTGACTGCTAGAAATCCAGTGTGGCAACCAGGAGTTCCATTTGGATAAACGTTCAAGAGATCATTCACACCAGGCTGAAACTGGTGGTTGCTTGTCTATCTATATTGTTCTTACCCTCCTCTGCCCACAGTGCAATGACTGCAGCATCCAGCTTTCAATACGCAAATGCCCCTCAGAAGAGACTCTTACAAACACAGAAACTTAACTTCAACTTCACACTCCTCTCATATGCACTGTCAGTTCCCACCTCAGCCTGTAATGGCTTTCAGGAAGAGGCTCATACTATCTTGACTGCCCTCCCAGTGCCTAGAACATTGTAGACACTAAAGAAATAATAATCATAGTTCACATCCACAATCCACACACACACTCTCTCTTGCATATGAGTCATATAGTAAGTTCCAATGTGTTTTCCATTGACCTTTGGTTATGGGGACTCATGAACCTTAACTCACTCACTCATACATGTAAGTATCCAGGGCATGCTGCATTTCCCCAGCAATGGCTCAACAGAGAAGATGGACAATGGGTCCCAGATGTTACCTACAGTAGACACAGCCACAGAGCTGGGAAGATGGGTCCCAGATGTTACATACAGTAGATGTGTCAGTGCAAAAGGAAGATGGGTCCCAGATGTTACATGCATTGAATGTGTAAGCAGTCCTGATGAACCACAGAGAAGCTTCAGGTAAACTGGAGATAAGAAGGCAAGCAAGAAATGAACAACATATTTAAACTGGCACCCATCTATGCAGCATTTAGTCCTCTATTCAAGACACATTTCTCTCATCTTTAACTCTCTGTCCCTTTCATAACCCTGCGGACTTCAAGAAGTTCTT
Organism: Ibycter americanus; assembly: GCA_035590275.1. Classification (NCBI taxonomy): domain Eukaryota; kingdom Metazoa; phylum Chordata; class Aves; order Falconiformes; family Falconidae; genus Ibycter; species Ibycter americanus. The sequence goes on from JAVJGI010000038.1 coordinate 306,824, forward strand.
CCCACAGCAAGGCAGGTGGGAGCACGGTGAATCTAGTAAGACTCAAGGATGAAAAGTACAGAACTGTCTCACCTTATTAGGTAAGGCATAGGAATCACTAGCTGTGTTGGTAGGATACACCAAGTTAATTTTTAGCCAAGTGATGCGATGCACATAAACAAAATTTCAGGAGCAGCAGGAGCCAGCCCTGTGCACGACAGGCTCCATTAGACACAGTATCTTTGGCAGTTGGAGCTCAGTGTCATGATCCGGGAGGGTCCTGCTAGCCCAGGCTGTAGATGGTCCAAGCGATCTGTCTCCTAACAGCCGTCTGCAGCGCTAACTGCTCTTGAAGGGAAGCAGCAACCTGCACAGCCCCTTGCAGTGCAGGGTAAAGCTACTGTTCCCTTCGTACAGACCAAGGAGGAGGCGAAGAAAAGCCAAGCAGCTTGTCCAGGGTCACACTGAGCCCGCAGCAGAGCAGGGGCACTGGACAGCTAGCTCCAAATCCCAGCCAAGCAGACTATGCCCTGTTTTCACGACTCAAGTGTTACACCTTGAAAGCAGCCCCAGCTGCCAGAAAGAGCGGAAGAGCTTTCCAGTGCCCTGCAGCTGTGGTGTGGCTCAAAAGCTACTATGTCTGGCCCAATGCTGTTTAAAGCAGCCTGGCAACTTGTGGAAGGGCCAAGCCCAGAGGCCCTCAGTCCCTGGTGAGATAGAGAACTGTTGTGCACTCCTCTCCAGGACAACATCTGGCCAGCTGTGGGTCACATGTGTTCAGTGAGAAGGATGTGCTACATGATGACCATCAAGGTTCTCAGCAAAGGCCAGTGCTTCTCCCCAGTATGAGGTGTCACTGTAAGGGTGAGGGTGATTTAACTTCTAAAACAAAGCCAGTTGCATTGGAAGGTCACAGGGGATCCTATGGGTGCTCACCCAGCACAAGGAGGCACTTGAACATGCCAGGGTACAGTCCAGCACCTCAACAGGAGGAAGTCTCCACCCAAGTGTCCATCAAAACAAGATAATTGCCAGTCTGGCAATGATTGCCTGAGTCAAACACCACAGACCAGGCATCTGGACCCCTATCTCAACGTCGACTCACAAGTGGAGAGTGGATGGAGCAGGTCAGACATGGACCTCACTGTGACACCCTGCAGGTGCCCACTGCCAGGCAGGGTCCTTGTGATGCATCTGGTCTGGCCCTGGTCCCTTGTGCGTTCAAGGTGTGAGCTGGCTCTTACATCCCAGTACCTGGAGAGCTCTCAGGGCACCATGACCTGTTCAGAGCCTCTCTCTGCAGAAATCAGTGTGTTCTGTTGCTTCTGTCCCCAAGAGCTGCTCTCCCTTCTCTTTTCCAGCTAGCTTTGTGCTTAACAAACACCATGTTTTCCAGCCAATATGCAGGACCCACAGTGCCTGGAGGGCCTTCGAGCCACTCTGTTTAGCCTCTGGCTGCTTTCTGCACCTTCTCCATTTCCCCTGTGCCTGGCACCATGGGCAATGAGGCAATGCCAGGTGCCCAGGGAGAGGGCTGGTTGAGGAATCGGTGCACTGGTGGAGCGCAGCTGCCCAACCGTTGGCAGTTTCTATAGCTGCACAGAGATTTTGGCAATCCTTCTTGCACGGTTCTGACCTGAGGGGTTTTGGAGGTGTCTGCAGCTGGGGATAACAAAGCCCTCTTGTCTGTACCAAAGGCACTTTGTATGGAGTCTAGGTATTGCTCTGATTTCATTTCCTGAGCATCCCTCGTGGAGGGCTTCCCAGAGGTACCTGTCCCATTAAGTCAGGAGTGAAGACTCATTGCAGTCCAAACAGAGCCCTGCAAACTTTTCCACCAGGTCCTGTTCCACAGCCAGCTGGGAACGTTTGCATCTTGAAGCTTCATTTGCTGCCTGAGATGGTTTTCACAAGAGTTTTCAGCCTGGAAATGGAGCTAGTGAACTCTTGCGAGTCTTGCTTGAGGGCTGTTGAGGTCTTCTGTGGCAGAGGCAGAGAGCCTACAATGCAATAATTTACCTATTCAGTTCATAGAGTCATAGAATCATAGAACAGTTTGGGTTGGAAGGGACCTTTAAAAGTCATCTGGTCCAATCCCCCTGCTGTGAGCAGGGACATATTCTACTAGATCAGATTGCTCAGAGCTCCATCCAACCTGGCCTTGAATGTTTCCAGGGATGGGGCATCTACTTCTCTGGCCAACCTGTGTAAGTGTTTAACCACCTGCATCATAAAAAGTTTCTTCCTTATAGGTAGTCTGAATCTATCCTCTTTTAGTTTAAAGCAATTATTCTTTGTGCTATTGCTACAGGCCCTACTAAAAAGACTGTCCCCATCTTTCTTATAAGCCCCTTTTAAGTATGAAAGGCCGCTATAAATGTCTCCCTAGAGCCTTCTCCAGGCTGAAACAACCCCAGTCCTCTCAGCCTGTCCTCATAGGAGAGGTGTTCCAGCTCTCTGATCATTTTTGTGACCTCCTCTGGACCTGCTCCAACAGGTCAATTCTCCGCCTGTATCTGCAGTGCATTGTGACCCCAAGGACATGATAGAGCAGAAACTAAAACCAGTTTCCAACCTTCCAGGTTAGCACTGTAGTCCCTGTCTGCCTTTCTCCTATCCCATTTGGTATCAGTTGATGGAAGAAGCCCTTGCTGCCCACCTGGGTAGTTTGGGCAGGCTAGGGACCCAGAATCTCCTGCCTCTGTGTGTCTGTGCCCCATGGGGTGCTGTGCCTGGCAGAAAGAGCAGCCCATATGGAGCTGGCTTGCAGGGGAGCCTGGCAGAGCGGGACAGAGTGCCTTCGAGCAGGGTATTTTGCAGGGCTCTGGAGCTGTCCTCCCTCGCTGTGCCCTCAGCTCCTCGCACGGCGCGTTCCCCTGGGAGCTCACAAGCCAGGTACTGACTCAGTGTGTCTGGGAGTTTTGCCTGAGAAAGGAACTGAGGTGTTGGCCCCAGTCATTAGTAAGTTATCGGAGAATAGCTGCAGTGACATCATCTCCTTCTTATGTTACTACAAGGAACTTAGATCCTATTATGGGATAGGAGGTAACTCAATCAAGCCTTTCAAGATAAACTCAGACAGGAAGAGAGACATGATTGCCTGAAGGCACCAATTAGACATTTCTGGTGAGATCAGCTCTGTTCAGCCGACACACATGCACACTGGGGCCAGGGAAGACAGCAAGCACCTCGCTCCCCGAGAAAGGGGTGGTCTCAGGGAGGGGTGGGCAACCATCTCTGCCTCCCAGTGCTGCCTGGTCAGGCCTCTACACCTTTGAGGGGTCACAGCTCTCTCGCCAGACCATCCTTTTCATGTCCTATATTCTGCTGTTGACAGATAATCAAGATGCAGTGGAGCTCCTCAGTTTGGAGAGAGAACAGCCCAGCCCAGAACCACCCAATGCTGCATATAATCTTTGGTGGCAAGTTTTCTCCAACTTTATCAAGCGAAATAATAGCTCAATATATTGCAAAAAATACTGGGAGGATGGGTTAGAGTTTGAGGTCCCACTGTCCTGTTCTGACTGGGCTGCAGGCAGTGGAGGAACATCACAGAGTCTATATTGCAGACTGGTTACTGCACATAGTTTGCCTAAGGCATACAGAGAGCCAGCTATTATTGGCTCTACTGCGTGCAAGGAAGGAAGAACAGCAGCAGAAGTCAGGATATTTCCTGACAGCATGGCACTGTGTGTTTTTATTGGTTTCCAGGCTGCAGCTCCCCCTGTAAATGCTCCACAGCCAGAAGGAACTGGAAAGATATGGACAAAGTTGCTTCTGCCAGTCATAGCCTGAGATTTGCACCACACCTGTTAGGGAACAGAGAGGCTGTTTCTGGTTATCCACTGCTGCACGCTTCTGCCAGTCATGTTACAGACAACAGGATGCATGTGCTTACAGACATCTAGGAAATGCACTTGTATATCCTCCAAAACACTCTGGAAGCAGTTCTTGGAACAACACAGTTCTTAGAAACTGCTGGGTCTGTGGCACAAGAAACCAAAGATCTCAGATTATAGCTTGACCTGTCAGAATTAATACAAAGCTTATGACATGCTCACTGCACTGGCAGCGGCACATAGCCCCACCACCACCTGGACCTCCTGAATGGCTGAACTGATTGCATTGGCTTATCTTCTGCACACTGGGAAGGAGGATTCTCCCACTCCTGACCTTTTCTCATTAGAAAAGGACCTTCCTACCTGCTTGGTCCCTTCTAGAATTATTTTTGGTCCTAGCATCATCTCTGGACTGTTCCTGGCAAGAAGGCAGGCAATTCCTCCTCAAACCTTTATCAAATACAGAAAATGCTCAAAGGAATGAAGTGACTCTTCAAAGGCATGCTGGGCTCCTAACCCTGCACCCACACGAAGCCTACCTGACGCTGCCCTGCCCAAGGAAAGACTTCCCTTTCCCACCCCACGCAGGTTCTTTTGGCTCCCCAGAGCTGCCACTGGACAGCAGCAGCAAAGGCACCAGCTGGTGGGGCTCAGACATACTTGCATTTGGTGCTGACCTGCTCCTCTCACCATGGCTCAGCACAGACGTGAACAAAGATGATACAGTCAATGGCTCAGACCAAAAGCCAAGGGACTTTTGATGTGCTTCCCAGGCAGTTCCCTCTTTCCCCACCTGTAGTCCATAAAACCAAAAATGGAGTAAAATCTGAGGTGATTCCAGGCACTTTTAGGACTTTTGACTAAGTGTCATGTTGAAGTCTCATAAATGCCCCATAACTATCAGCAGTAGATGCAGATCTATACCCAGAAGTTGAGACTTTCAAGGAGCTGGTGATTTTCATATGCCGTTGGTCTTGAATGTCCCACTTAAAATCAGCTCCTTTTGCCTCCAGTGGACAGGATGATGCTTTGAAGTGCCTTGCCTGAGCCTGTGAAGTCACTTGGAAATTTTGTCCATGCAGACATCTGGAGACCACTGTGTCATCCACTCTCCAAACCTACAGCACTGCTCAACAGCAGGCATGAGATGAAGTCCCACTTCTAAGCCATCCAGCAGCTCCATGAAAGAGGCATCTTCCTCTGTAAACAACAAACGGGTTAATGCTTGCAAGGAAAACCGAGTGATTTGGTGAAATAAAGATTAAAACATCTCCGTGGAAGGTGAGGAGCCAGCCCCAGCCTGCACTGTCCCATTTACCCACTAATCGGCCCAATTATCTTAGGTATAAATCATAACACAAAACACCTACAGAGCCAGAGTCACACACTGAAGAAAGGAGAGAACTGTTGGGTTGGTTTTTGTTTAGTATAATTGATATAATTACTAACAACTCTGTGCCAAGAACTTCAGCTTTTCTCCTTCCAGAAGAGAGTGGAGAGCTGTCTGAAAGCCATAGCAATTAGCAATCCCCACATGCACAGCTTTTATTAGAAAGAATGCACCTCTATTCCAGAAACAGCCATCAGCTCCCCAAGGAGCAATTAAACAACCCAGAGAACTTTTGGTACCAGGAACGCAGCCATCACTTAGTCCATGTTTCCTGTTCCCTTCTCAATGCTGCAAAGGCACATAAGGGATCCTGCCCCTCATTCTGTGTGTGAAATACCTTCACCTGGACACTTCCTTGTTCCTAATTTTAACTTCATTAGCTCCAGATAGGTGCTGCGCTGTGGCCCAAGCAGGCTGCTGTTTTTGAGGTTGCTCAGGTCCTTGTCCAGCTCATTGCAACCAGCAGAAAGTCTCCCTTTCACTCCACTGAGGAATCTGGCTGGGGTCTGTTTTTCATACTCTGGACCAGATTAAGGCAGCAGCTACGAGGCTGGAGCTCACCAACACTCCCTGAGCACGCTGCTCTCCACAGAGTGTCTCATGGGCAGTGGCCATGCTCCCCACAACACTCCCCATTGCCACCAGGAAGCCCACGCAGAGGTGAGGAGACAGAAGACTTGGGGGTCTTTTGAGTGTTGCAGAGGTGACCTCTCATTGACAGCAGGGCACAGAGACATGGAGCAGAGCCTGGCTGGGAGCTGCAGCATGTCCAAAGCTAGTGGGTATCCAGAAGAGTTAACAAACTCATTAGATGAACCTCAATTATTGCACCTATACTAACCGTAGGGATCCACAAAGGCAAGGAGGTGTCCGAGCACCTCACAAAAATCTCCCAAGGAGCCATGCTACCTCACTGGCACTTCTCTCATACCTATGGACCATGGATGTAAAAAAGTGCCTGTCCTGAGCACGTGCATAACGGCTGTGGAGCAAATCCATCAGCATTAATGGTTTCCCCAGCACCTGGGGCACCGTCACACTGAAGCCAGACTCCCTCGTGGCTCATGTCTGTGGCTTTGCCCAGGAGTTCATGACCAAAGTGGGACACAAAGCCAGACAGTCTTGGGGTCCACCTCGCTCCCTTGCCACAAACCACCCCTGCCTTGGACAGCTCAGCCTGGTGTACCAGGCCTTGCCTCCGTTTCAGCATCCCCGTTTCCGAAAGTTTAATTTGGTTTTAAAAAATGATAACTATTCCCAGTGGATATTTTCATTGTCTGTTCTTTAATTAATTAAACTTAAAACAGAGCATTCACTTTAAAACAATTTTCAGTAAACATATAGGGATTTGGATGAAAGAATGTCTCTGAGAAAAGTAAGCAGTACTTTTTTTTTTCTTTGAAAAACAGATTATGATGCCAAAAACTAACAGAATTCTTATGCTGAAGAAGGAATGGAAAAGTTAAGCAAAGATTAACATTTCCCACACAAGTTTTAATTTTGGTTAAAAAGTTCTTGTTTGTCCCAAAACATTTTGATGAAATTTTTCAAACTGCTGTAGGGTTTGCTTTTCTGCTCTTTATTCTTTGGATTTGCCTTCTTGGGAAGATGAATGATACTGTGCTCCAAATTGTTTGTAGTCTTGGTGACAGGAGGTAAATTGAGGCAGAACTTGCAATGTGCCCACCCTCTTCAAGAGGAAAATTTACACCATCTTGTTTCAGTCTTCTGAGCAAAGATTCAAACCCTGTGGCAACTTAGCTGAGCTTTGGGTGTGATGTACTTTTGTCATCCACAGAGGAATCAATAAGGCTGGCTGAAAAACTCTCAGCTGAACAGCCTCACACCAGGCAATGCCGCTTTGCAGCAATGCAAGCGTATTGCAATTTGGAAAAATGCGGTAATGTGTCAAAATGGAAGTAACGAAATAGTTATTTAATCCACATTGGGGTATCATTTCAGTTTGAGGTGATGTTGTATCAAGATTTGTACATTAAACTGCATTTAAAGGGCAGTTGTCCAAGTGCGATCTCAGGAAGGTCTGACTGCACTTCTTGATCATGTACAAATCTCCAGCTTTGTCCATCCAGCTCAGACCAGCCAGTGCAGGAAATGCTTCTCTCTGCGGCATAGGAAAGGGTCTGTTTTCCAGGATCATCTGAGAATTTCACCCAGGAGATATCACCCCTACCCCACTGCAGAGACCACAGTTTGCACCTGGCCTCTTCCCTGCTCTGTGCACATGGTGGGGCATTCGGTCTCCTCCTGCAGACTAGAAGTTTATTGCAGGGTGCTGGGAAGTGGTTTGTGAATGAGGAAATGCTGTCTGTGCTCTTTGGAAAAGGGTCTGGTGCTGGGGAGGGGGCGGGAAACAGCGTCTCGGGGTCTGTTCCAGTGTCCAACTTTCATCAAAAGTATTCCTTCATGTAGTCAAAAATACTGATTTCTATAGCACATTCCTTTATGGAAGAGTGTTGATTTAAGGGCTGGGCCATGACAGTTCTGTTAACTACCTTCTCCCATGCTTTGCTAAGAGACAAAGTGCTTTCTCTTTGCAATTTGAATTCAGAGATCTTTCCTTTAGATAGCTCAGAAAAATAAAATAAGCTTTGTTGGCCATGGATGGAAAACAGAATTTGCTTTCTCCTTGGTATAATTGGTTCCTGGTACTTCATCCAAATTTGAAGTGTGTTTTCCTCTTATATTTTGATTTTTAAATCTAAGATAACACATTGTATCCTGTGCACCATTGTTGAAATAAAAGACCTTTAAGAGAGATGATTTCCAAACCTAGTTTTTTAACTTTTTTTTTCTTAATAAGCTTAATATTTTTTGGCTTCTCATTCTATTTTGGAACAAAAACAAGTCTTAAAAATTAAAGTTTCTCACCAAATTAAACCTCAAATTCAACTGCCTTAAGGTTTCCATGATAATATATATATAAAAAAAAGCAATTGGCAAATCCAGAAGAAAGAAAGGCCTGAACATGTGTGATACAGAGAGCACAGGCTTAATTCCTGCACCATGACATATGGTCTGACTCGTTTGCGGTGCTTTTGCAGGTAGCTCTGGCAGTTCGGATCAAACGGAGGACCCCAAGCAGGGCTGCCACATATTTTGCATTTCCAGACAAAGCCTTTTCTTCTGGAATGGGGCTTTGGCCACACTGTTTGACTGTCCTGCACATCCTGCAGCAGTGGGTCTAAGCAGGTTGTGGGGTACCCCAAATAGGGCTGTGCCTCTGCAGATCGGCTCAGGCAGATCCCTGGCAAGCCCAGCCCCAGGGGATGCAGCTTTGATGCTCATTTTTAAGGGGGGTGCCTGCAAGCCACAGCTGGCCACTGTCCGTCTGGTAGGTCCATGTGACAGGACTTAGCCCAACCGCTTTGTTTAAGAAGGTGCCATCGGCTGGCAGCTCTAAATGGCCATCAAGAAAGGATCATCCTTGGCAGAGGTCAGACACCTCCAAGCACAGTTAGGAGCCTTGCACCAATACCTCCTTATGCTAATCACTATTTACAGCCTAATCCAATCTCCTTGGCCATCAATCCATCCCGCCTCAGCATCAAAACTCCCTTTGCATAACACTGCGGGCACGTATAGCGATGCTAGATCTGTCTCTCACTTATCCCCACCCTGTTTCTTTCCCACTCAGACGCCTGGATGCAAACCTTATCTCTGTGGTGCCCGAGAAGAGCTTTGAGGGGCTGCTCTCCTTGCGTCACCTGTGGCTGGATGATAATGCCCTGACGGAGATCCCTGTCCAAGCTCTGAACCACCTGCCAGCGCTGCAAGCCATGACCCTGGCTCTCAACCAAATCTGGCACATCCCCGATTACGCCTTCCAGAACCTCAGCAGCCTCGTGGTGCTGTAAGCCTTCTCTGCTTGTTACTCCCTCACAGCCACAGCACCCTCCGGCTGGGACAAGGTGCTGACTGTGCCTGGCAAACAGGGTCCTCCTCCTGTGGGAAGACCTGGTGGTCGCTCCCCAGGAGCAGCTTTTTGCTGCAGGGGCAGCAGGCAGGGCTTTTGTTCACAAGAGTCAAGGAATCCCTGCCATTTGATATGAAATGCTAAAATTGCCTCTCGATTTTTTTCATATTTTCCCCACTATTCACTGAAGAGCCAAAAAGCTCCCTTGATATTCAAAAAATGTTTTGCATTTAAAAAAATAAATAAATCGGTATCTGGAAACAGCAGATTTGTTCCCCCCCAAAGATTCAAGCAATAAAAAGCTTCTCATTTCTGTTTCCCCTCCAATCCTTGTGTTAAAACTACAGGAATTTCTATCAACATGAAAAAAAATATAAAACTGCAACAACTTGCAGTCAGGTCAAAGAACAATTTTGTTCTTTCTTGGAAAACATACCAAGAAAACTTTTTGACCAAATATGATTTTGAACAAAAGGTCTAACCTCAACACCTTGTCCAAGCCTGCGCATGCCTATTTGCATAACTGTGTTATATATGCAGATCACCTATTCTTTGCAGTGATCACAACTCCATGGTGCATGTTGTTGTCATCCAGTTCACATTATAAACATTTTACTGACAGTGTTCAGAGCAATGTAGAGAGCAGTGCTGCTCTGAGAAGATAGATACCTGGTGCAGGAGGGAAACATTTACTCCATGGGCAGCAAGACACACCGCAGCCTGTAATCAAAAGGCAAACTGATGTCTTTGGCTGTTACGTCAGGAGGTGCATCCTTTCTATCAACAGAGGCTTGTATATTATTTAGCTTTTAAAAGGAAGTTTACATGTGCAAATTACCTAGTCATTACTTTTTTGGTGTTGATTAGCAAATTCAGGTGTGATTGCCAACTAGTTTAGAGCTCCTGTATGTACATGAAATGCTACCTTTTCGTTTGCTAATATGTTCTAATCAGGGTATTAAGTAACCTCAGCATGTGGTGCCTTAGTGAAAGTTTAGCAATTATTTCGCTTTCAAAATTTAAAGTGTTTACTGAAGCCATCTAGCATAGAAAGCGCTTGGACAGAGCACAGTCCAGAGTTTCATTAAGCATCAACTTCAGCTGTTTAGACAAAGCATAGAGGCTTATTTAGGAGAAATGCTAAAAGCAACTTCAGAAATGTCAAATAAGTAGTTTTCACCCACAATAGCGCTCATTCTACAAGGCACCTCATGACCATCATAATGCAACCACTTCATTCAGCTTTAATAGCTAGCACGGCGGGTGAGCTGACATTTGGGGTTTTATTTCAGTCTCAAAAGCATGCTGCTTTCATTCTGGCTTATCCCATACTTTGGGTGAAGAGCAACTCCTTAATTAAACAGGCAAGCTCAAGAAATAAAAGTCATTGACCATTAGGTCACAAGGGAGAGAATAATGTCCCACCACAGACAATTGGAAGAGAACACATGTGTGATCCTGCCAGGCACTGTGGGACACAATGCTAAATTTTTGTGGCATCACAAGTGTTTGGCAGAACTGGCCCCATAAATCTCCCCTGCTTCCATGCATAGCCCTGTCACTGCACAGCCCGTGGAAAGTCACCCAGTGTTCTTCCTGCACCCCTGCCAGGGATGTTTCCCTGCTTCAGACTCACCCACCAAGGTGAGAAGCAACCCCTCCCAAAAACCAGCCCAGCTAGGCACTAAGGTTGGGAGGAGACTTTCCCTACCAGGATGCAGGTGACACATATGTACATTTCTCTGCAAGTGTCTGAATTTACACATAGATGGAGAAGAGCTGGCTGCTACCATAAATATTGGGAAACTTCTAGCCTGAGAGGTATTAGAATGAGTACCTGGGGGAGAAGAGCCAAGGGCAGATGTGGAGGAGCGCAGGGGAATCTTTCGTCTCATACGCAGCCTGATTAATACTCATTCACACAGCTGACCATGGCTGAGGGCATGACCTTCCTGGGTGCAGAGGTGTGCTTTTCCACCTCCACACACCTTGGGCCTTTGGAAGAGGTGTGGGTGATCATCCCACACTGACTCAAAGCACCACCAGCAGAGTATATAAGCCTCAGTCTGGAATAAGTTAAGGAGTTCAGTCTCTGCTGATAAATTACACCTCTGCTGAGGATTTCCCTGATCTTATTCCCACCTATTGCTGCTGCAGGTTTCCAACTAGGGCTGCAGGGTGTTCAGTAAGCAGAGCCTCATGTAAATCACTCATCATGAAATCTATGAGTGTCAGTAATCGATACCATCCTTTCCCCAGCTTTGATAACAAGGGCTTCATGTGCTGTGACGCTGGCACTGTGCTGCTGATGGCAGAAGGCTTGTTTGATCAGGGTGGCTCATGGGAACAGGATACTGAAGATGTACCTCCAAGTCTGATCTATTCAGGACAGAATGTATCTTAGCATCTGCAAACAGAAATAGCCCTGAATAGTTCTCAGCCAATTATTTGTATGAAGCATATTTTTTTTTACAGAAAGCATCTTCTTGCTCAGGCATAAAAGATTTTTTTCATTTAGAAGCAAGCATCTGAAACCCCCATGCTGCTGTGCTGACAGGCTGATAAAGTACATGACAGCAGTTCTCATTAGTGTCCCTCATCTCTTCTGTCAGCTGAATTCAGCAGAAAGTCAACTCTCAGACCAGGAATCACCACACCTCTTTCAGCCCCAGTCCCCAGAGAGGTCCACTAGTCCTGCAGTAAAATCACACACAGACAAATTTTGGAACCATAGCCAAGAATTTCCCCTTGCTGCCACACCTCTGCAATGGGTGGCAGTTCCCTTCTTTCCTGGTGTCACCAAAGGTGCTGTGAGCACTCTCAGCAGAGATGCTAGGATGTGGATGGGACACCAGGTCGGAGTGACCTCTCCTAAACATGCCAAGCAGTAGAGCGGTTTGCTCTGCAGTCCTGTAACGACAGACCTGGCTAGAGAGAGTCTTTGGGTAGTTTTACTTTCATCACATGACAGGCGATCCCTCAAGTTAGAGCAAATTAGGTCAAAACCCAGATCCTTCTGTTTGGCTCCACAGAGAGCTTTAGCTCCTGGAAACCCCACTGACTCAAACATTACTGCAATGCTGAACATCCCGCTGTCAAAAGAACCCAGCGTTTGCTGCCTTACATGCAGTGAGCTTGGAGCCAGTGAGTTAACTTGGCCCCATAATGCAAAAAAGATGCTCCACCTCTCTTATCTGGCCCTGACCCCCGTCTACCTGGTCAGAAGTCTTTTGAAAACAAGGACTCTGAGAAATCTGTTTTCATGCCACTACCTGTTGGTTTTGCTTAACACCCTCTAGTTCTTGTACTCTGTCTCTACCTCCTCTGTGCCACCTCTGGCTTTGTTACTGTCTGTCATACCCTTCCCTCATCATGGCTTTTCCAGTCCACATCCAGTTAGCTGTTTTGCAATCAGAAGTTAATCTACATATCACACTTGTTTGTTTAGATTTAGATTTCTCTACTTATCCATGGCCAAGTTGAGGAAAATGACAATTTTGCCACAATAGAGCTGGAAATTCATCATGGCAATGGCTGGTCCAGTGGGAGAATTCATATCATGTCAGATTTGAACTTGTTTCAAATCATCTAACGCAAATAACTGATGGAAAATGTTTTTATTTGTCCTTTTTAAGAAGAAAAAATGAAGTCATTAGAAATGAAAGCAATAGAGAATCCACCACTTCTCTTTGTAGTTTGTTCCAGTGGTTAATCATCCATAGTGTTAACAAAAAAACCCAACCAAAAAAAAAAAAGGAAAAAAAGGAGCAGCTCATCTTTCCAATTTGAATTTTCTTTGGCTTTGACTTCAGACATTTGTTCTTATTATTCTTTTCTCCACTGAATCACAGAACCATTTTAGTACCCATTTTCTAACCAGGAAGAATCCTATACATTACACTGCACTCATCCCCTTGATCTTGTTTTTAATAAGCTAAACAGATTGTGTTTTCTGAGTCTCCATTCTATTTTTTTCCAGACCTTGGATCATTTTTATTGCTCTTCTCTGCACCCATTCCAAATTATCAACATCCAGTTAACAATGTGGGTACCAGAAATACATTTAGCCTTCCAGAGTTAGTTTCACTAGTGCATGATGCAGATGTAATATAATTTCCCTTTTCTTACAGTCTACTCTCTTGCTCATGCATACAAGCACCTTTACTAAATGAGTATTTAGCACATAGCTGAAGCTGCCTTCCTTGGTGTGTAAGACAAATGCCCTGTCACCTTGGAGGTGGTTCTTCCAGAGTTGGAGCTCACAGTGCTAATGCCTGTGTTGGACTCCCTCTCAGTTCAGTACAAGACTGTTCTCCAGGATCTTTTAATCCACTAGAAAAATCAGAATTAATCCACTGAAAAACGACAGCAAAAGAAAGTGAAATGAAAATGGAACAGATTTTACTAGGAGTGCTGCAGGGATGACTTGAGAAAGTCACATTTATGCCCAATTCATGATAAGAAATCATTGGCAAGGATAGAAAATCTTCCTTCTAGAAATGGTTGTGCTTTTTTTTTTTTTTTTTTTTGAGGGGCACAAATTAATCTTGTAGGGTTTTTTTTTTCTGGTGTGCTTCTAAAGTCTCATCACCTGAGACACCAACCTAGCTGAAGCATCTCTCCCTAGCCTGTCTGAGGGATTGTGGACACTTGGAATTCTGCAGCTACTGTAATTTATGCTGCCTTTCAGCAAGATGCAGTATGGGTTCACCTGACACAGCAGCGGAGCTAGCCAGCCTCATGACATCTGGTAGCACTCGTGCAGCTGCAGGAGCACATCGGGCAAATTGTCTGCCACCCTGTCAGAAGTCAGTTGTGATAATCACTTTTGCAAAGAGATCACTGTTTCCTAATGGAGGTGCATAACTGAAAAGCAGTCTGCATGCCAGCCCGCAACAAAGCAATGGCTGTCTTGCTCCTTCCTGGGCAAAGCTACTGTCATGGATGATTGCCACAAACCAGTCTCACTTCATCGTGCTGCTGACCTGCAAAGGGAGACCATCTTAAAGCTCATTGCTCTTACTGAGGGCAGTGGTAGGTACCAGCTCCAATAGGAACAGCAAGGTCTTAAAGACTTCTCATGTTTTTGCATCACAAGAGGGTTGTTTATAGCCCAGAACCAAGTATCTCGAGCTGCTATCAAACCAGCTGTAATTTACAGGGCAGAATATAACGTCATGTGGGCTGAGCTCAAATTGACGAACACTGGAGATGTTGCAACTCCACTTGTTGAGCTTTGTTTACCAGCAGGGGGGAAGGCAGGACGGAAGAAAGGAACATCTTTTCAAGTGTTTACCTTTCCAAGTCTAGTGTTTCTATTATTGCCATGTGGTTAGGTAACAATCTAGAGTTCAGCTTGGACAGCAAATTTTTTTATAACTCTCTTCTTTGGTTGCTCATAATTTTCTTACCAACAAAGAACTTCCTTCTAATGATTTTCATTACTCTGTCTCCAAACAAAGCACTCTAGAGCCAAATAGAAACACAGCAGGTGACTGCTTTTCTATTCTGTCTCCTTGCTTGACTTCAGAGATAGTAGTCAGCTGCCCAGCACATCCAAGCTTAGACAAGGTGTCCTGTTGTACCACCCTGACAAAGCTCCAGGGAGCTCACATCTCCCCTAGCATTCAACATTTCCTTTCCCCCCATGCCATCCCCTCTCAGCAGACAGAGGTGTGGGGCACAGGGTCCCTGTGGTACCTCTTGCTGCAATTGCAGAGCAACTCCAGATCCAAACCCTCCATTTGCCAGATGCAGTATCCAGTACTCAAAGTGACGCCAAATGGTTGGCACCATCTTGCACTGGAAGTGCCAAGTGAAGTAAGGGCAACATGATCTGAACCTATCCCATAACATTTGACAGACGAAACCACCTGGAGTCAAACTTCTCTTCTTGTGACAAGAGAAATTTCTCCTGTAAGATTCTGATTTTGATCTCAGCTGCTTTTCTGCTCTAAGAGTCACAATCAAACTAAGTTTTCTTGCAGGCAACATCCTTTTCTTTTTTCCTGTTTGCTCAAAGAAGCAAACATATTTTATCACACACCTTTCCCTTCCCTTCCCATTCCTCTGAAATGTTTGTATGTTCTCATCCCAATGACAAACATCCGTCTTGGGCTGGTTTCTGTTTTGCAAGCCCCTACCAAACTGCCCTAGAGCCTGGCTGTTCTTCCACTCCCAGCCCTCTCCTGTTTTACCCTAGAATATTTGGCAGTGAGAGCTGCCTGTGCTCAGCCAAACAGCTCACACTTGAATCCAGGTGGAGTGAGAGATTTTTCAAGCCGAGACAGATTTAGATCAAGCAGCAAATAACAAGAAAGTCATTGATCCACCTGCCAGCGTGAAGTCTCCCCCAGGCTCTTGGAAGGAGGCAGCAGTGTTGGACAAAGGCTGGTGTGTCCCTAAGCATGAGCAAGGGAGAAAAGGACTCCAAAGGCAAGTAGTGTGGCAGCAGGTTCACCACACGGGACTCTGTGTTAAGGAAGAACCTGAACGGTAAAATGAACTGATGGGGAAACCTACCCTGACAGAGAACAAAGAGGGTATCCTGCCCCAGAGGACCTTACCTCCTCAGTGGGCACTTCTTCACACAGACCATCGCAGTGCAAGGATGGACATTGCTAATGTGCTGAAGCGCAGGCTGGTAGAAGTGCAGGCTGGGTAGCAGTGGGTTGTCTTCTGCTTTTCAGCAGACTTTCCTCTGGCTGCCCACAAGACCTCTCTAGATGGACTTCAAGGTGCCCTTGAGTGGGATTTCAGAGGGACATGCACAATTAGCCATGCAGCTCCCACCAGCTGCAAAGGAAGCCAGATGGCAAAAACACTCAGATGTGCACATACACACACAGAGGCTCTGACATTGGAAAGGAAGAATCCAGGAATTAAGGTCTTGGGCTTGCCAAAAAACTAAAACACGGGAGTAAGGGGCCCATGGAAACAGAGAACCCATCACATTAGACTCCAGGAACTCATGACCTATGGAGCTTCAAAAGCAAAAATACCCCAGGTGGCTTTTCAGGAGCCCCCTGCACCAACATTAAGGCTGGGAGCTCCAGAGCCCTTAAGCACTAGATATTCATGGCATGTAGCACCAGGATGAAGGGGAACAGGGAAAAAAATGTTGCCTTGGCGTGCAGAATGTGCATCAGCCTGTAGCATGGCCTCTGCACTTCAACCACTCTGAACCATTAAACTGAAGATAACTTTCACTGCAGTCAGACTGGAGCTAATCCAGGAACTGGCAGCATTTTCATTTTTTTGCAGGTAAAGATAATAAACTGTGACTAACAGGATGATTTTGAACTCAAAGCCTTCTTGCTACTACTAGGGCTCTGAGGAGTACAAATATGATTGTGTCCTTAGATAGCACCCAGTGCCCATGGGCAACTGTTGAAGCCACACAGCACTTTGTAGGGTTGGGCACAATGTAAGGTGAGATCTAGGGTGTTTCTTGAAGCTTCTTGCTTAAGCATGTTCATCCAAAGTCACCTAGCAGCTGTGAAAGTGGAGGTCTCAGGGAAACTCTTATGTCAGCCTGGATTTCCTGGGAGAAATGGGAGCTCTGTAGCTGCTCTGCAAGCACTGTTGCACGTAGCATGTGTCTCATGGGGCAAGAGAGGGGACCTTGTAGCACCCCTTGTCACCCCAGCCCAGGCTGTGCTCCATTTGCAGGATGTCCCTGGACCATGGCTCACACTGGCAGGAAAAGGTCAGCTTGCACGTGCACTGACCATTTCTGTTTTGTCCACAGGCACCTGCACAACAACCGGATCCAAAGCCTGGGAGCCAATGGCTTTGATGGGCTGCACAGCTTGGAAACCCTGTGAGTTACCTGTTCTCTTCTCTGTCCTAAAGAACTTGTGTGTGTTCACCCCCTCCAGCACAGCCCGCAGGAAAGGGCTGGTGTCTCTGGGCCAGCCACACTGCATGTTCACTCGTCACCATGCATGGAGAGCAGCAGCAGGTCTGGCTCCAGGCACCAGCCCATCGAGGGCATGATGCTTCCTGGGGTGGTGGCAGACTGGACTTTCTCCCTGCACCTGTGCAAGTTGGTCTGGCTGTGCTGCTGCTGCAGAGGGGTCTGCACATGTGGGCAGAGTGGTTGGGAGGGGGCTCTGAGGCCCTAGACACAAGTTGAGTCTTGGTGCAACCCAGAGAGCTTGCATGTATGCTCTGCTCAGGGGGTGTCCCCACCTGCTCACCACAGGCGTGTTGTCCCAAAGCCTCCTAAACCGCTGACTCCACCAAAATGAGGGGCTGTCTTGAGTTCAAGGCTGGTAAAATTCTTGGGGATCTGTGGAATATCTCTCTATGAGATGGTCTCAAGTCATCTTGCACCACCCATTGCCAGCTTACTTTAGCTTGCACCATGTTCTTGGCATGGCTGGGTAGGCAGTCTGTCAGGAGACCTCGGAGGAAGGTGGGAAGCAGAAATGAACTCTCCTTTAGGAAACATCTTCATTAGCAGAAGACGGGTCACCCTGAATTCAAAGAGAGTTAAATCTGATGGCCTTGCCTTGCACACACTGTGCTTCTAACAGCAGAATAAATTGCTTGGGTCTCATGTGCCGTGCATTGGCCTAGGAGGAAATGTAAACAAGCAAGCAAATAAACTAAGGCTCTGAAAGACTGGAAGAGGTGCCTGTTGCCTTCAGTTGTGCAGAAGCATGTCCCTTCACACAGGTCTTGGGGTCAGAGTCAGGCCCTCATTCCTTGCCAAGGAGAACTAGGGGGTGTGGGTCATGGCAAAAAGAGGTGACACTTCCCAGCATTCAAGTGCCACTCAAGGAGACAGGGCCCCTCTGTGCCCAGCACGGTGCCAGCAGCAGCTATCAGGCAAAAGTGGAAGCAACAGGCAAGCCCTTGGTCCCTAGACACACTCCTCAGGGGCAGGACCATGACACACATTGTCTCTTACTTCCAGACTGGCACATCCTGGGGCCACCCAGAAGGGCTCAGCTGGGGAGAGGTTGAACTGTGCCAGGGATGATGTGGGAAGGGAGGCTGCTGGATGGTCTCCTCTGGTGACCCATGGGTCTCCTCCATCACTGTGCCAGGTTGGCTTCCTCCCCAGTCATTTCTGGTGGGTGTAGGCAAATATGTGAGCACAGAGTCATGGCATCCAGGCAGCACAAAGGCAGGCAAGTTGCAGGGGGGAGTGGAGGACTTGCTGATGGAAGAAAGCCCTGTTCGGGCTATAACCTAGGCAGACCATGCAGCAACATCACAGCCTACATCAGCACAACCTTATTCTGCAGCCAAGGTGGTTAAAGCCACCTTGCTGCCCATCCCAAGTAGGATGAAGCTGCAGAGAAGAAGCTGGCCGCCTTGTTTACTGTGGGAAAGACTAAAGGGCTTCCATTGCCCTGGGAGATAATTCAGTTTCCACAGACACTTGTGCTGGAAGTTCATTTTCCCTCTCTTTCCCTCTGCTCCTCCTTTAGCACTTTCTTTGCCTTTTGTTGCCCATCTGAGATGCTGCCCAGCATTCAGGAGAGTTCAGCGTCTCCCTCTCTTGCTCTCAGTCCCCACAGGGACAGGACTGCATAGCACTGCGGGAACAGGGACAGGGCTCTCTGCGGGGCTGCAGCTGTGAAAGTCCTGTCCCTGGGAGTATTTGACCTCCAGGGGCTGTCCCCTTGGAGCAGGGCTCTGCCTGACCACTGCCTGTGTTCAGGCTCTGACAGCCCAGACTTGTCCATATGAGTATCCCGCAGCCCCCATCCTGCACCAGCTGCCTGTAGCTGCAAGGACAGTGCTGTGGGCAAGAGCTCCAGACTCTCCTCCACATCTGATCACACTGAGGGAGTGTCTTCAACAGACAGTGAGCTGGCTTTTGCTCCTCTTGGCCTGAGCATCTAATTCTTACATCCAGGCCAGCGAGTATTTCAAGTCACTGATCTTTGAGGAACATGTTCCTCAAGCAGAGCCATCCTCCTCATGTTAATCACCAGCACTCATCTACCCTGCTGACCAAAGCTGGCCAAGCTTTGTGGCAAAAAAACAGCTGAGCATTTGGCTGCAACAGCCCAGCCAAGCTGCTAGACCTGCATCTACATACCACCTCTCAGCTCCTGTGCATGTGGAGACTATTACAGTCTCCACACATACCCTTTAACTCAAATTATGATTACATTCTGTTGACAGCACTTAGCACATTTTCTTGGCTTGTGGAGGCCAAACAGTGCTCTCAGTTACCCCGTGGGCATTACCTCCTGGAAGGCAACAGGATGGTAAGAGCTGGTGAAGACAGAAACTTCTCCAGGGTTCCTAAAATGAGTATTTGTGGCCAGATACTGATTATAAGCCAGGCACAACAGTGGAACTGTAGAAGTTGAAAGGAAAAAAAATGTTTTGGGCTTTTTAGAAAAGCCTAGGAAGTTCTAGGTGCAGAAACCTCTGTTCCTCTAAGGGAAATGTTTCTTCTCATATTGAGCTAGACAGGGAAATGTCTATTTTTATCAAATGCAGCCAAAACTTTAAAAGAAACAGCACCCACTGCCCTATGCAGGTCTCAGCAGTGTGCAAGCTGCCTATGCACAATCATACCAGGTGCCTACCCCAGGTCCTATCATTTCTGCAAAAACGGACCCCAGTGGAGCATCTCTGTTCTTGGAGAGGGCTTGGTCCTGATATTTTAGGAGGGCAGCAATCTAGAAAGAGGTGAACTGAAGCCAGATGAATGACTTCATGTTTCCCCTGCACTGACCTGCAGCTACTGTGCACGTCAGCTCTGCCATGTACAGAGCAAGAGCAGCTCTGTGTTTTCCATGCTGATGAGGGGGCAGGTAGATGTGCAACCGCCACCAGGTCTCAACCGGTCAAACATCGGCATGTAGCTGGAGAAAGCAGCTCCAAGAATACTTTCTCTGTCAGGGCAAGATCTGGCTGTTCACCAGCCCCCCCAGCCTCCTTTTTCTGGGAAGGAAACATGGGCACATGGGCTGGAAGCAAGTCAGAGCCGCTCTGGCCAGATTCCCAATAGGGTTTCGAAATAGCCTTGAAATGTAGTGAGATTCCCTCACCAGTTCCCATAAGCCTGAGAGATGACACAGAGCAATGCTGCAGGGCTGTGGGAAGAAACCCCAAGCCTGGCTGAGCCATAAAACCAGGTATTAGATGGTCGAAGTGGGTGATACTTGGCACTTTCTAGCCCTCTCCCAAAGACACGGTATAAATAAGAGTGTAAATGTCATTATGTGACACTTTCTTCCTGAAGGCCTTTTGGGCAACGGACTAGATCCTTTAAAAATGGGGGCCAGGGCTCCTCCCTGCTCTGACACATGCAACCAGACAAGACCCTGACATTGGCAGAGAGTGAAAACGTGTCTCAAGAGCACCCTGTCTCCCCAGCCTGCAGAAGGGCTAAGGTGGCTCCCAGGGTAGAGGCAGGGATGGGAAACGAGTGGCTGCTCCCCAGGACCAGCCCAAAATGCCAACGGCCTCAAGGCTACAGCCAAAATAGCAGTGATCTGCCCCATAAGTGCTGCTCCTCTGATTGTTCAGGCATCTCCAGCCTGTCTCTGACATGGACGTGATGGGGAACCAGTTCAGAGAGGCCCTGAAGCCCTCGCCCATCCCCTCTGCCTGAGATGACCCTGCTGCTTCCTATCTCTCCGACTTCTCCCTCCCCATCCACATCCCTGCCAGCTCCTCTGCTCATCAGACAAAGGAGATAAATCACTTGGAAAGAGCAAATCTCCATGCATTAAAAAAACCTTTTAATTTATTTTTAAAAAATAGCGCTAATAAATTAAAAACGTCTCCCAGAATGGCTGAATCCAAAACCCTCTGGCTCCAGGCATTTAATCTGCCTAACCTTGCCTCACAGGAAATGCCCTTACCACAGGCTTTCGCAGCGCGCTGCCCTATTATCTGGGTAATTAGTCGAGTCTGTAAATGCAGAGCAGAGCTGGAACCTACCAACTCCTCCAGAGAGTTGGATTTTCTATGGGAGAATAAAAGAAGAAAATTAATATAAAGTGCACCTCAGGCAATGAAGGCAGGAAGAAGGAAATGGGAAATATCTCCACCACAGCTCATGCAAGCATTGTTTAACCCTTTTAGGGCCAGGCAGGCTTTGCTGTTCTCCTGGAAAACTGTCTGCCAAGTGCTACCTTGCTCCTCAAGTGGCATTTGTCACCACCAGCATGTTTAATTTGAAACCTTTTGTGCAGTCTCTTGATGCTAATCCCAGTCTGTGAAATTCCCAAAGTAGCTGGTTTTGACTCTTCCAAGGATGTCCTGTTCACTGTGCTGAGCTGCTCTGTTACTTCTTCAGCATTCTGATGCTCCAGCTGTGTGTCAGCATGGGTCCCCGGGCAGCTCATCAGAGGCAGCTTGGCTCTGTGGTTCCACTCTGCCCTGCCAGAGGAGGGAGGGGACTTCAGCAGAGGCTTGGGTACCCAGGTTCAGGGGATGGAGAAAGGAAGGGAGCAGGTGGCTTTTTGGCAAATGGACCACAGCTCAGGGCCCTGGTTGCAGGGGTCCCTGTGTCTGGTCCAAGAACAGACCTATAAAGTTCACTGCCTGCTCTGATAGTCACGTAAATGGAAGGTGACTTTTCCAAACAGAGAAAGCCACCTGTAAAACTGAATTGTCAAATGCACAAAGCACTGTCTGGGAGCATGCGGACCAGACACTTTCCTCCTGTGGTCTCCTTGGGCCAACTGGTCCCAGTTTGCTGCATCTCCTTTCCCAAAAGCTGAAGCCTGGACTGCCAGAAACATGTCCTCACTGATGCAGCTCAGGGTCTGAACCAGTCAGGTACCTTCCAGCTGGGCTCTGAGCTTTGGCTGAATATGACCCCAAGCAGACATGATATTTTGCAAGATTTTAGAGAAATAGATTGAAAGTGAAGGCAGTTCCGGTGATAAGGTAGTTCTGGAGCCACTGCATTTTTCCATGGGTGACGGCTCCACTGTAAGGCTCACCTCTTTCACAGGATACTGCCTATTATCCCTTTGCCCACCAAATCCTCAGACCACCTGTCTTGCGCCTTGCCAGCTCTCCAGCCCTGCTCCCCCCTCCATGGAGTTGCTGATGTTGCAGTGACAGAGAGCACCAGCTTTCCCCCAGCCTCCAACTCTGGGTCTCTAGACATGCTTTCTGTGACCTGTCAGGGGTCCCCAACTCTTCTAGCTCCTTGGGATTCATTTTGCTTGAAGCCTTCCCCTTGGACCCAGACCCTTTCACAGAGCAGCTGAGCAAAAGCAGCTGCCTGTGCCAGAGGAGGGGAACCTCCGCCTCCAGAAACATGTGAGAGTGAATTGATTGTCTGTGAAAAGGAGGAACAACCACTGCAGGCAGCTGAAATCGCAGTAGAGGCAAGTTGTGGGCACGCTTTCACCATGGATGTGCTAATGCACAGCTCTGCCCCCAGCCCACACTCCCTCCTTCCAGCAGCAGCACTCTGCAGAGGTCTGGGGACCGATCACCAGCAGCTTGTGCACCTTGTGGGGTAGGTAGAGGTCCCCAGCTTCCTTCTCACAGTTCAGAAATGCTCTGCTGTCGACCAGGCTTCCTCAAGCCTGCCTTCTTCCCCTGCCTGGCAAAGTGCAGCAGCTTTCTCCGTGCCTCCCCTGCCCGAGTCATCAGCTCCATGGTTATTGTCTGTGCATCCCGGCAACCAAGGTCCCCGCTGCTCCACTTTGCGGTCAGCTCCTTTTGTGTCTTGTAAATGATATGTGCATGGCAGCGCCTGTGCTCTCAGGACCCCCCACGAGATCCCATTCTCAAAGGCTTATTTCAACCTTGTTAAATAAATCAACGGAATTGAAAACATATTTAATCCAGTACCTTAGTCAGTTAGAGAACAGACAGAAATACTGGTTGGAACAGACACATTCTGGGCACTGCTGTGTTTTTAAATGGAGAACAGAGCTGTGTGAGGAAAGATTGGCAGCTGCAGGCATACAAGGCATGACCTACAGACAGGTGCCCCCCGCCCCAGCAATAGACTTTTCAGTGCCACATAAACCCTGTAAAATGGTGCAGCACCATGTCAGTGGGAGGCTGCAACGTTTCCAGGCCAGGCTGTCAGAATGAATCCTTGTACAGAGGTTGCCGCTTGCTCCTGGCAGAAATCAGGTACCATTAGTACCTAACAACCTTCCCACGGTGTGGGGGGACATCTCTGCTCCTTTGGGACACGCATGAACTCTCTCACACTCCATCACAGCCTGGCTTCTCCTTATAATTTGCCAAAAATGGCCCTTTCTAGGGCATGATTAGTTTCCCAAATTAAAACACTGACCCTAACATATGAATCCCATGATAGGTCATTTCTCTCTCCTGTGCACACTTAAGCATCTGCCTCTTGCGTGCCTCTGTTTAGGGGATGGGCACACAGCTCCAGGCTGGCTGGAGTCAGACACATGCTCTGGCTCCTTTCGCATCCCCCTTCCCTTCTTTTGCTTATTACAGGCCCTTGCTGCATGTTATCATCCAGATCATGCTGGGGAAAGGCACACACTCACCTCACGTATTACTCGCTACCAGGAGAGCAGGGTTCATGCTGATGCCACGCAACAGAAATATGGCACCTAATGGTACGGTTACTTTTCATAGTCTGGACTAATCAGGCACCTCTTCCCAGCTCAAGCTCAATTACAAGCCGTGACCTTGATATAAGGCACCTGGGTAAAGCTGGCTGGCTGGTGCCAGGGAAGAGGTCAACTACATGGTCATGACGGCCCCCTTGAGCTTTCAGACTACCAATTAAATCATTTCCAGTGCTTGATTTGGCCACAGTAACCAGCACGACTAGCAGCAGTGGTAATTACATTTACCAGCAGCTGTATTAGATGCCAGCACAGGACAGGTGGAAATGCAAGTCCCTATCACAGGCTGCACAAAGTCTCCCTCCAGGCCACCACAGTCACATCTCAAACTACACTGGGACTGAAATAGTCAGTAAATGTCCCATCTCCAGCTTCTAATCTTACTGCATCTTCAGGTTTATTAGCTGCAAATTTGTGGTGTTTTGTGGCTTATGGAAGAATTTATAGTACTATATAATTTTTTTTTGGCTTCCTGTGTGGAACCACTAATAGTCCCTAACAGGCAGAAAATTGACCTGAGACTCTTTTCCCTCCTTCTCTCCTTTTGGCCTGACTGATATTAATAGTTCCAGGCTGCATGTTGTCAGCTTCAAATCACCCTGGCAGTTAAAGCCCAAAATAACTATGCCTTTGATGTCAATTTACTTTAATTTCTAAGTAAACAACAGGGTTGGTTAAGATTTTCCAAATATGAAGCTATAGGCTCACTCTAGAAATAACAACAATGGAAAGCCAGCCCATTCACTGTGTCTTGAGCAGACCGGGTGACCTTAAAGAGGTTTTCATTTTAACTAGAAGAACAGACAGGGCTCCTTTTGACATCCCACTCTGATGCCTGGAGCTGGTAACTTGGAGCCCAACTAAGGAAAGTGATTTTTTATAGTCATTTCTCTCGCACATAATTTCTGAACCTCTTGCCTGGGTGATTTTGCTTCCAAAAGCCCTTGATAATGGGCTCTTCCTTATGCCATGCCCATCTTTTTTTCTTTTGTTCTGAGGCTTCCCTATTGTATTGGCATAGCCATGGCCATGGTGCATTGGCATCCTTCCACCAGATAATGCTGGCATTGGGTCCACTTTCCCAGGTGTGCCAAAAAAGACAGCACCCCACAGCCAGGAGAACCCACACATAACGTGCAAAGCCTTGGGGCAGACCCCAGACCTGGGGCAGCTGAGACCCAGCAGTGCTGGGGTCTTTCCACAGATATCTGATAGCAGCAGGGCTATGTCCATCCCAGACATCACTCCAGCTTTGGGACTAGATGGGGAAAGCTGCAAAAATTCAACCTTGCCACCAGGTGACACTTTCCCCACTGCACGGCTGTGGCACATGGGCTGGGGTGGCCATGGGACTGGCCAGGGAGGCCTCTTGGCCCAAGGGAGCTTGGGCTTTCCCCACATAGTCCCAAAGCTGGAAGCAGTAGGAAAGTGTCAGAGTGTGGAGCTGGGACCAGAAAGCATTGCCCAAGCAGCTCAGATAAGGCAGGGGGAGCACATCCTTTTTCTATATCTACCCAGCCCCTGGAAAGGGTTTGCAAATGATGTACAGTTCACTGACATGCTCAGTGGAGGAAATTTTCTTGCCACTGAAGTCAAAACACAAAATCCTCCCCAACCCACTGAGCCCAGACTCCTTCCCATCTGCCTGGACCTATGCTGGGAAAGAAGCTCTGGAGGCCCACCACTGGGCACACAGGCTGGGCCAAATTCATCACAGAAGAGCAGGCAGAGAGAAGTGATGTCTGGGATGGACGTAGCCCTGGTGCTGTCAGACATCCATGAAAGACCCCAGGACTAAATTTCACTAAATGAGCAGAAACTTCCTCACTGCCACAAACATCTACAGCCTCCCTGCCGTGAAGGTCGGAGGCTGTTTCTGGGTCACTGCTTGAACCAGAGTCCAACTCAAGTTCTGGGAAGAAAGGAAAAGGGAGAGGGAAGCCACCCTTGTGTCCTGGTTTGGGTCTGGGCTTCGAGGAGAGCTGCCCTGCTGCAGGGAAGAGATGACACCTGGGGACCATCTCAGGTACTGGCTTCTTCCAGTCTGCAATCAGATGAACTCCCCCCAAAATCGGCAGGGCTTGGCACAGGGCAGCGCTGAAGGCAAGTCAGGGCAGCACGAGCGGCACACAGATCAAGAGCAGTCGGCTGCAAGCATCACTCAGGGGAGCTGTTAACGAGCACAGTTGGGTTTGTTTTCTGGGAGGGAGGCTCACCTCACCGAAAACCAGGAAAAATGGGCAGGAGCGAGCACAGGCACATTGTCTCTCCTGAACAGACCGGGGTCGCTGGCAGCTGGGCTGGAGCAGCATGACTACACCTGGTTGCATTTCCACTTTCCAACAAGCCCAGTATATGCCAGCATTCAGAGATGGCTTTTTTACCCAGAGGGAGTTGCTGAACACAATGCTTTGTCTATCTGTCAAGTGCAGGGAGGAGGGAGGCACCAAGATTTTGCCAGGGCTGGGAAAGGTGTGTGTTCACTCAGGAAGAACTGGTCCTGTACATACTTGCACATACACAGGGGTACAAACAAAATGTTCATCTGCTGATGAAAGACCAGCCTGCCTGGAAGAGATGCGGGCTGGAAAGGAAATGCATTTTTAGAGAAAGACAGGAGCAAATATTACAGCACACTGAATTATTCCTTGTAAATAATATTGGTTACAGATCTAAGATCCCTTTTTCTGTTAGTGAATCACGGTGAGCCAAGCCTCCTCTCTGTTGGGCAATATTTTCCATCTGTCAGCTGCTCACAGACACGTTGGGTATTGCTGAGGAGAAACTCAACCCTGTAGCATCACACAAAGCTTCCCCCAGTGTCAGTGACATGACAGCAGTGGGCCATCATCGGGGGACAGGGCTCGCAGTGCCTCTCCTCCAGGGCCAGTCCCTTGCCATCATGCAGGCTCATCCCAGCCCCTCAGTTTGTGGTACAAGGGAGGGAAGACACCCAGCCTTGAGTGACCTCTGCAGCTTCCCACACTGCTGTGAAACCTCACTGTAATCTTGGGAAGTCATTGCAGGGTGAGATTTTTAAAGGTGTTAAGCACCTTACACGCAGATAGAGATTTGGGACTGTCAGTCAACTTAGGCTGCTAATGCCCTCTGATTTCATTCAGTGCAGTGATCTGAAGGTTAATCGGGTTTGACTGATGCTTTCAAAATACCCAGCGGTGTCCTGTCTGCACTTCTAATCACTCATTCTCTTTGGAAATCCACTCTTGTGCCTCCCCGAGCTTTGGTGAAGGGATGTGCATTGTAAAAGTCCTGCCCCGCCTTCCCCCGCATAACAGAGCCTTTATAATGTGAGGCGCTCAGCCGTGACAGTGATGGACACCTGACAGGTACCATCAACAGAAACTGCCTAAGAGTATCCAAGCAGCTGGTAACGAGCTATGAGCGCCTTGCAAAGAGCAAGGCATATGAGCAGTCATGTCTTGGGCTATTTATTCTTAAACAGATCATTTTGGTCTCAAGCAGAGAAGACTGGGAAAAATCACTGATCTGCTTGGACCTAGATGGGAACTGAGTGTGTCAGAGCAAGCTCTTTAGGAGATGCAGAGCTCTTATATCTATTAGATGAGAGCTGGTATGAGGAGGGAACACATAGCCCCTGTTTCACTCCTGGGCCCTGTGGATGCGCACAGCAGCTTCACATGTGCTGGGACTCTGCCACTGCATTGCAGGTTGAACCTGGTGTGGAGGCAGAGCTCCTGGTCTTGTCACCAGCCCTGTGCTCCTCTCCTGCTGATTCCCACCACTGGCGTTTATTAGACTATAAGAACCCTTCACAGACCTTGAGAGGTAGGTCCTGCAGGAGCAGGATTCATTTGACCAAATCCATACACGTAGTGCAGGCAGCCAGACTGCCTCCGTAACTGGAGGAGAGAAGATAGTCCTTGGTGTGGGGAGACAAACCCTGCCACAGCAGGACCTGCCACATTCCCTGGGCTGCAAAGGGCATTGTAGAATCTCAGAATCACAGAATCATTTAGGTTGGAAAAGACCCTAAAGATCATCAAGTCCAGCCAATTAACACTAATTTTTATTACTACTGAGGAGGTTATAAAAAGAAATTACTTCCATATACCCGGCAACAAGGTCTGACGTGGACCTTGTCAGGGATACATAAGACAAAATCCACCCAAGAAAACCTCATTCCATATTTTTCTCCTGTTTTTTTTGTCCCCTATCTTGTAATTCACTGATAAGGATTCCCTAAGACATAAGTCATATGAGCCTGGAGTCCTGGAAGGTGGAAAGGAAGACCTATTGGGAGAGGCTCTCTGGGCTGATTTACTGTGTAAATACCTACAGGGCAAAGCCAAGATAGTGCTCTAGAGTAATTCCCAAGCTGGGACACTGGGAAAGGAGAAGACCAGGCACAAGAGAGGGGGCCAAGAGAGATCATAATGTAATTACCATGCCTGGGCCCAGAGGATGAGAATTACAAGGTAATTGGGCAGCAACTCATTGCTGTGTAAACGCACGGTTATTTCTGTTCCGTAAACCACAATCCAGGTTACATGGTAATTACTTTGAGGTCCATTAAGTATAATTATACAGTAATCTCCAGGAGCCAGTAATTACCCTCATGTTCCCAAGTATCTACCACTTAAAACTCAGCAAATTTCATGCAGGTAGGAAGCAGTCACATGGTTTTCAGACTTCAGTGTCTTGGTCTGTGGGGATGGCCAGGACAGGGTCAAAAGTTACCATTTCAGCTGGAACTTTCAAAGCAGAGCACTGGGCATGCTAGAGGAGGACTGCTACACATCTAAAGCCCAGCCAGTCTCCATGGGCCCCCTCTAGTCAACAGCAGGATCAGTACCTTCAGAAGGCTGTTCCTCCCAGGCTGCCAGCAGTGCCCCAGAGCTCAAATAAATTCTCTTCTGGAGATGTCAGCCCATCCTTGCAGAGCAAATACAGCCCACAAGGTTTCATTCAGTCTCAGATGTCTCTTCTGGTTGCCAAGCCAGGGCAGGTAAACTCTACACTTGTCATTATGACCAACATATTATATTTTACTTAATTTATTATACTGCAAATTAAACTTAATGCTCAACAATGTCAATACCTCTTGCACATCACTTCCACCTTTGGCTCACAGTTTCCAATGTGGGGTTCCCCTAACCATCAGAAGACAACCTAGGCCTTCCCATAGCCTGCTCCTCCCACTGGTCCCAGTCACAGCACATCCCAGTGGCAGGGAAATATGGCATCCCCAGGACAAGCACCACGGGAATGGTCCCCTGATCCTCTCTGCACCACAGGGTGAGGGGGCCCAGAGAAGCCCTTTCATGGGGCCCACACAGCTGAAGCTGCTCTTGTGTTTCTTGTCCTTCATAAAATCCCATTTTGACCCGGAAAGGCAGGAAAAATGACTCACAGCCAAAGCCCCTGGGGGTGAGATCCTGGGAGAGGGGGATGTGGCACTCTGGAGATGTGAAGCAGCAGCATGGTCCAGCGCTGGGCATGGAGGGACTTGGGGGGAAGGAGTCCAGACGGCAGCAGCCACGGCTTGGACTGGCTCTTGCCTGACAGTGCTCCTAGCAGGGAATAGTCCTGCTGCAGGAATGTGTGAGATTTTGTTTCCAGGCAGTGGCTGGATCAGCACAGTAGGAAAAACCTGTCTCCCATGTTTAACAAGCAAGTTTCCATGCCTTCAAAGCACAGATACACTCGGTTGAGTTCCTACAGCAGCGTTAATGAATGTTTTTCCCTTCTCTGTCTTTCAGGGATCTAAACTACAATGAGCTGCTGGAATTCCCTGGGGCTATCAGGACGCTAGGCCGACTGCAGGAGCTGTGAGATTTTCTATTTATTCCTTTTCAAAAGCATTCCCCAACGGAGAGTGACCAATAAAGCATCGCATGTGCTCTGACTTGAGGAGAGCATTCAGTCCAAGCCTTTCTTTTGTCTTTCCCAGCCCTCTCCGCCATGCAGATGAAAGTAGTTTATCCCCTGAGTTTCCATCAGCTCTAACCACCTCACCATCAGCCTCTGCACCACAGCTGGTGGAGGGGAGCGGGAGATCCCCATCAGGCTTGGAGCCAGTTCCCCTTGCAGCTCTTAATTTTGTGGCATCTGAGGGATTCAAAGTCCCTCTGACCTCCATCTACTTCTAATGCCCATTCCCCAGCTTGGAACCGCAACCATGGAGTTATCTGTGTTATTGTGAGGCCATGGCTTCTGCAGGCCCTGTGCCACCTCCTCTGGCGTGAAGAAACTGTTTGATCTCCCTTAGGACAAATTTACAAGAAGGAATTGCAAAAGTTTACAACCATTTTAGTGGCTATCTCTCTCTCTCTCCTCTAACTGGTCAGCCTGGGAGACACTAAAAATGGGAAACCATCCCACTTAACACTCATGAAGGTAGAAGCCCCAAGATGGGGTCAAATCAAGTTGATGTGGATCCACAGCTCCTGTGGACCCTAAGTCTCTGTTATGCTGGTGACAGGCTGGGGTGGCACAAAAGCAGCTGCTTAGGTGCTGCTGGCAAGCTTGGAGTAAAAATCTGACACTACTTTTTTCTTTTACTGGAAGAATTCTCAGGAGTTTTCCCTGATCAGACCAGTTATCATCATTACTCTGACATTCAAAATGAGAATAAGATTCTTAATCCACTTTGAGATGGCTTTTGAAATAACTGTCACTAAATAAGAGGCAAATTTCAAACAGCCATCCAACTAATCACTCAGACTCCTCTGGGATTAAACAACCTGGGGATCACCCAGAGCCTGGTCTTGGTCCTGGACACAGGATCCTGTGGCTGCCTTTGATGTATAGGAGGTCAAACTGTGGCCACAGAACTCTCTTCTGCTGCAAAAGTTTGCTGATAGCAATCTTCTCAAGCTTAACCAAAAATATCACAGCTAGATCTACAAATACTTTAAAGTCACATGGGCCAGTAATTCATGGTAGGCTGCACTCTGGTTAACAGCTGTGAGGCGATAATGGAGACCATCCATAAAAATTGTAATTCCTGGAGGGTATAAAATAAGTGTATTTTGTTTGCTCCTGTTTCCTGACTTGGAAAGTGTTAAACTTTAAGTCTTTGTGTTCTTGGTGGGTTCAGTGGAGTGACATATGGAGCACCAAGCTATACACAGAGTAAATACAGCAGAATGAGGGCTTTGGCCTGTCTAAGGACAGACCTTGTTCACTTGCTGGGATGATGTTATAGCTGGAACAGAGCCTACACCTCCTACTTTATGTGTGTTTTGAAGGCTCTCTGCCTTTAAAACTGTTGAGGAAAGAAGGTGTCTCCAAGCCTTTCTCATCCGTTAATATCAAGATATTTGTTTCTCCCAACAGTGGTTTTCATAACAACAACATCAAAGCTATTCCAGAGAATGCATTTGTTGGGAATCCACTCCTCCAAACAATGTAAGAAAATTAAACAATTTTTCCTAAATCCTTATATTCCCCAGAAAGGAACGTTCCCTGGTGTCTTTGGTTGGAATTTCTGACAGTTGTCAGAGTGACTGCAATTTAACATTTGTTATATATGGGCCAACACAAGCTGAAATTAGCTCCTTCTCAGCTATGCCTCAGGGGTTTTGCCATGGATTCTCCTTTCCCCGCAGCTGAACTTTGCTGCAGTACAGGCTGATAACAATGAAGGAAAAATATATGGGTGGTCTGCATGGAAATCTTGCTGTGAATAACAGGATTTTCTAAGCCCTGGTTGACATCTGCCTGTGTTTATTCCTTGTGTTTAGAAAAGCTGCTAGCCAGCTCTAGCAGTAGCTATATGTGTCAGGGAGCTGGGACACCAGATCATTGTGTGCCTACCCCAGACCCATGGACACGAAGTTCTGCAGATAAATAAACCCAGTTGTCAGCTCATTTCCTCTCTGACCCAGACACAGGTAGAGATTTTTGGACAGTTCTTCCCTGAACCACACTGATATTGGAAATCATGGCACGTGACAAAAGTTCTGCTTGGCCAGTCCAGGACTTAAGTTATAGAAAAAACAACATCTGAAAAGCCATGGTGACACTGGGTGAAAATAGTCACTGCTCCAGTCAAAACAAACCAGCTCATCCCCATGTTCCTTGGGCACTATCCTTGGAGTTACATGGGGGTGGGACACATCCAGAATACTCATGTCTCCATTGGATCTGCCTATCTAAAGTCTTCCACAGTCGGTGGGGGAAAAGTGCTTCTTACAGGAGGTGATTCAACTCCTCCTAAAGCTAGTTGGATCCTAGGAGAGTTCACTTCTCTCCACTGACTGTCACAAGTAGGAAAGATGCTGGTGTTGTGGATATGTAAGATCAGAGAAGGTGTCATCAAATGCAACGTGTTTCCCAGCAGGGTTACAGCACTATAGCAGGGTTGAAGGACAGCTCTGCATCTTTCTAGTGTGCCTGGTTCAACAGGACCCTAGAGGCCCCTTTCAGAGCAGCAGGAGACCTCAGCTGTAGCAATGTTCAGCCAGAACAGGCTAGTGGGAGAGCCTGAGGTTATCTGGAAAAACAGGGATCCTTGCAGAATAGCCAGTACCTCCTACATAGCTTACTACTAGTTTCTCCAAGGCTTTTGACCTTTAATAGCATCTTCTCTTCACGCACAGCAGAATCTGACCAGTTACTTGTTTCCCTTGCAGCCATTTCTATGACAATCCCATCCAGTTTGTTGGACAGTCTGCTTTCCAGTACTTGCCAAAGCTCCACACTCTGTAAGTTCAACAACCACATCCTCAGAGTGGTAATACATCCAAGCTCCAAGCCCTGTGAGCTGGACACCTTAGTGGCCTTCTCCCCTCCTCTTTTCTAGAGCCCTTGTGTCAATAGAAGACCCTGATGCCACTCTTCTGGCCAGCCCCAAAGGCAGTGAGCCAAGGAGTAGACATTGCAGATGTTTTCTGCTGAGGAAGAATAATTTTCAGAAGGGCATTTTATAGGGAGCAGTTAATTCCTCCTGCCCAGCCAGCTGACAGGCACTGGAGTCTTCTAGGGTCTCCACAGCTGCACCAGCACCAGCAAAGACCACACTCACAAGTGCCACAACTTTCGCTGCATGCTGCTCAAGCAAACCCTGCACTGTTGTATGCCCATACACAAGGACACCGAGGGCATCTGTCTTCCTCCACAAGATGGAGAAGCAGAGGAACACATGTCCCATACACAGACACCATGGCACAAATGATCTTACTGGGCAGCCAGCAGTGACAGTGCTTCTTTCACATGGATGGCCCTAAGCCTGCTCCAGGGCCGCCACCACGTGTTGGGCACCATCTGGACCACAACAGCAGCTCCATGTTGGCTGGTCTGGACAGGCTGGCTTTTCAGCTAACCTGTTGTGGTACAGCACCAAATAACTGAGGCAGAGGCAACCTCAAAATCTCTATTTATAAGCCCCACCCATCCTCTCACTGCAGGAACACACACTGAGGCAAATAAATCCTTCAAATACCCATACATTCTTTAGATCCAAATGCACAGACTTGGGCAGGCTTGGGTGGGATGCCCTGCTTGCATTCCCATGGTAATTGTTTGGGGTTTGTTATTTAATTTGGGTAGAGATGGTGCCAAGAATGTCAGTGGTTGGGGGAGGGTCTGAGTTTGCCAAGCCTCCTTGAATAGAAATGCCTGAATCTGGCTCACTGCATCTGCACTGATCCACCCAGCCAGCTGTGGCATGCTGATGAGAGGGGCACCTTTGGATCTGGGCCTCCGATCACCACATTTGGGTGTGAGGAAGCTGATGGGTCTGGGACAATGGGCAGCTGCACTTGCTTTCAGGTCCTCTGGCCACTTCATTTCACCCTCATTTCTCTGCAGGTCACTCAATGGTGCAACGGACATCAGAGAATTCCCAGACCTTAAAGGCACCACCAGCCTAGAAGTTTTGTGAGTGGCAACTCTCTCCCTTTTACCCTGCTATTTGTGCTCTTCCTCCTTCAAGGTGGTCCAGGCTGTTTCAGCGAGGACAACTTTCACAGTGCTGTGCAGTTGGTTGTCTTCAGCTCTGCCTCTCCCTGGTCACTGACCTCTCTGCTTCGTTTCACCCCTGTGGCTCCTGAAAGCAGCTTTCCTTTCTGTGAGTTGCTTTCTCAGTACTGTTGAGTGTGCTCCAAACTTATTTTGATTTTTTTCTTCCTTCCCTTCTGCATCTGTGAAGGAATGAGCCTTTGGGTGTAGTGCTTCCACTGAGACGCAGTCTCTGCCCATCCTGGGACCAGCACTGGCAGTGCAGTGCAGTGCAGGAAACATCTGCCACCCAGGCTGGGGGCTCCTGCGGCTGGTCTGGTCACCTCCTCACACCACCAGACCCAGAAGAGCAGGAGCTTGGAGGACATGCTGTCTCTGGCCACCCACGGTTCTCCTCTCTAGGGCACTGTGCTCAAACTGGGAGCACAGCTAAGCACCCCAGCCCCGGGGCATGACCTGGCCATGCCTTGCCTCAGGGACACACTATCCGTCCCCCATTCATGGGTTTCTGAGGCAGTCATGGCTCCAGGTGGATAACCAGTCTGGGTAATGGGGAACTGGGATGGTAGAGCTCGCCACAGAGGGCACTGCCACCTGCTCTCAACATGTCCAATGACAGTAGTGAATTCCGTACTCAGCAGCATCCCAGAATTTTTTATAGGCACATTCACCTTTACCAGGTCCAGCAGCAGTGCCCATTTCTAAATCAGGGGGTTTTCTCTCCAGGTATTTCATTATCCCATTCACGTCTCTCCTGCCACCATCTGGGACTGATAGCTGGGCTTGTGGGTCACAATCAGTGCACTGGCTCTCAGTAACACCATTTCCTCTCTCTTTTCCACTCCTCTAGGACCTTGACTCGTGCAGGCATCCATCTACTCCCCAGAGGAATGTGCCAACAGCTGCCCAGCCTCCAAGCCCTGTGAGTAACACATTTCTCTGTCCTGCCTAGTCTTTAGAAAAGTGACATCAGAAACTGGACTTTCTTCTTGCCTAGCTCAGGGAGGGGACCAGCTATGGAAGACCATCCTGTGGTTCTTGTTCCCATTATCCTTTCCATGCAGAAAACACCACCGTCATAGGCACTACCTTGAGCTCTGCATGTTCTTGAACTTGCTTGCTTCATCCCAGCATGATGCTCTGGACTCAGGCCCGCAAGCAATAAAGCACATCCACATTTGCCTCCTCCTTGCTCTGCAGCAGTGGAAACTATCTGCCCCATGCAAGGAGGCTAGAGAGGGTGCAAGGGGCGGTGGGTAAGAACAGCAGCAGCATTTCAGAGCTCCTGAACACACACATCACAAAAGCCAGGGGTAAATCACATTCACACAACACTCTGCCCCAGCGCTGGCTTACTGCAGTTGGAACCCCAGCAAGTGCCATCGTCTGGAGGAAGGATCCTGTTCACATCCCAGGAGGGGACAGGCCTGACCTGATGGAGGCCACATGGCCATGGCCCCTCATGAGGTGCAGCAGTGTTAGATCAGGGTTTTACTCACTCTCTGAGCTGCTTTGGCTCTACCTGCTTGGCAAGATGCTGAATGATGCTGAGTGAGGGGATGTGGTTTTTTCTTTAACTTGGTACATGACGAAATCAGCATCTCAGAAAGACAACTGCATCTTCTCGGGAATCACACACCTCATTCCTGAGATCCCCAATTTTGTCTGCAGTCGAAGACATCCTCAGGAAGTGAGTCATTAGCCAGATTTATACAAGTTTGCAGCCTTAGGGCAAGCAGGAGGCTTGACTCTCATCAGTCTTTATACAAGCAAGCTGAAAATGAAAACAAGCTTGTTCCAGGAAAGCAACAGGAGTGAATTCTTCATCACAGAAATTGGAAACAAGAGAAAAACATAAAAATAAAAGAACACAATTTGTAACTTAGCAGATCACAGCATTTTGGTTCCAGCTGTCCCTGTAGGGAAGATCTCTCATCTTTAGACATCTGGACCAATTCAGTGGACATCTTGCCATGAAAGTGCAGCCTTTGGAATGGCCCAAGATGTAGGGTCCCAAGCGCTCTGTTTATGTTTGCAAGTTATCAGACTGTAAACCTTCATAGCAAAGCCTGTTCTTCATGCTTGTCCCCTCCTTGTGAGAGAGTTTTATTGGGACACCTCACTTTGTCCCTTGTTCCTCTTTCCCAGTTAATTTTGCTGACATTAATTGCTTTGCTTTCAGAGTTTGGAGAGAGAGAATGTGGCCCAATGTTTGTGCATGTTTACATCTCTTTTGCCTTTGAAATGCATTGGCCTTCTGTCCCTGGAGAGCTGGTGGTTGTTCTCACTGCTCCCCCCACTTTGCCA
The DNA here is from genome assembly GCA_035590275.1 of Ibycter americanus. Taxonomy (NCBI): domain Eukaryota; kingdom Metazoa; phylum Chordata; class Aves; order Falconiformes; family Falconidae; genus Ibycter; species Ibycter americanus. The sequence continues at coordinate 342,779 of JAVJGI010000038.1, forward strand.
GCCCCCTGGCAGTTCCTCAGGTTGATGTTATGACTGTGACACATCTCAACACAGACAATACAGTTGATGCTGCATTTCTGGCCTCCTACTGTTCACACCACGCTGCAGATTTTCTGAAGAGGTCTTGCACAGGGTCTGTAAAAGCCACCACAGGACGTGAGGCTCGTGGCTGTGCTGCAATGCTGGTCTATGCGTGGCCACTGAGCCCAGCACACCCAGGCAGGGCAGCCCTGCTGAGCTTGAGCTTGGCGTCAACCTGACATCGCCCTGCTGCTTTTGTCCAGAGCTTCTGCTCAGGGCACAGATTTGTCTTTCCTCTCAAGCAGAAATAGATTAAACTTCCCTGAGCAGAGCTAAAGTCCCTTGATACCACCGGTACCTTCACCCTGGTGTGTTCACAACACAGCATCAGTGACCGAGGCTGCTCTGATGGTAGATACTGAGCTGCATCTGGTCACCCTCACTCTGGAGGAACCAGAAATAACTCCTGGGCTGTGTTCTCCCTCCATCACTGTCTAGGTAAGCCACTGCCCTGTCAGGCCTAGTGGATTGATACAGAGACCAGGGAAAAGTGATTGATGCTATAGCTCTTTCTCCATACTGGCTGACAGCCTCCAGAGCCAAGCAGAAAACTTTTGCTTGCTTTTCCCTCCCTCTTCCACGCCACCATGGAAAACTGGTGGAGAATGGGTTGGCAAAAAAATAAATAATTGAAATGTTTTAGCAGCAACTTATTAGCAGAAAGATGGAAACTGAGTTTGTGAAGTCAGCAGAAAGGCCACATACAAAACTTTACCCTGGGGCAAATTTCCCTTGAACAACCACAAATCCAGAGCCTGCTGGTGGGGGAAAGAGCATTACTCCTTACCCAGCCCATTTCAGTTTTAATAAATTCACATGAAGCTGTGCCAGGATAGGTTTTCCTCTGACTACCAAGTCACTCTACTCTGGATGCTGATATGACACTGGACCATGAAGCAGCGGGAACAGGAGTTTGCTGGGAATTGCTTTCAAGTGACAGCACTTGAAAGAATGGGGATCAGAGGTTTTCAGTCTGTAATGTCCTGTACCAAATTCCTGCCAGTGCCACAACCCCTTCCCTAATGCTGGGGAGAAGCCAGGAAAGGCTGAAGGGAGAGCAGGCGACGGGCAGTTGGGTTTGCTGTGCCAGGAAGGAGGCAAGGCAGCTGCTTTTGGCTGCTCTGCTGGCCAAAACCTCCCCAGGCTCTGCAAGCACATCGGCAGGTTTTGTGAGCTCCTTCATCCACAACGGCAGGACGGGAGCTCTGGCTTTGCCCACAGAAAAGCAAGGCTGTGCACAGCAGAAGCTGGCACGGACGCATTTCACAGCTGACTTGGGGCTGGGGAAGGAAACCCCACTCCAGCTGTAGAAGCAGCTCCATCAGTCCACAGCTTGTGCTGGAGAGAGCTGGGCTGGGGCTGGATGAGTAGGTAAACCATCAAGCCTTGCACAAAGATACTCAGAGCAAGTGTCAGGTGTGTGCACAGTGGCAATCCCCCTCGCCTGGGGTTACCACTCTCCGCAGCTGTGCAAAATGGGAGTCAGGTCATTCCCCTCTCCAGCAGTATTTGCTTTCCAAGGGAGGGCTCAGGGGCACTTGCTTTTGATCTCCTAATGTTACTGTACTGGTCCTTCCCTTGCAGAGAACTGTCACACAACAAAATTGAAGATCTGCCCAGTTTCCACCGGTGTCAGCGGCTGGAGGAACTGTGAGTAAAGAGATGCCCTCACTTGCACCATGCTCTAGGGCTACTTTGAGGGCAGAGGCAGCTCCCACACACAAAACTCAACCTTCACCAAGCACTGTGAAAGCTAAGCATTATAACTCACTATTTGGACTGCAAATGGACCAGAGCTCCACTCTGCCCCTGTGCAAATACAGAATAAAAACACATCCCCTGTGCATAGGAGCTTAATTCACTCAGGTCTTTTCAGAGGTCCCAGCCACAGCAAACTGAAGTAGGATGTGGCAGCATTGAATTTTACTTCACTAACTCAAGTCACAGTATGAGCTAATCAAGAATTTATTTATACCATAAACGTCTTCTCCTTCAAGGAGGGGTCTGTGTCATGGGCACAAAGCAGCTCTTATCCACACCACTCAGGGCTTGCCCTTCCACAGAGAAGAGTGGTGCTTTTCTCATGTTTAGCACTTGAATTGGGTCTCCTCTGGGCCCTGGGAGGCACCTCTGTTGCTCCAGAACAGTTATTCATGTTCAGTTCAAAGTGTCTGGAGATCTGGCCCTACACTTCAAATCTACAGAAGTTCTTGGCCTTAGACTCCATGATTTTTCATAGAATTCTGCAACCTGGCAGAATAGATGTGTGGAAGCTGCATCCCCACAAATAAAACTGCAGAGGTTATCCCTGTGTTCTGCAGCACCACAGCCTGGATGGCCAGACCAGTTCATCCAGCCTTAGCAAAACCAGACATTAGGAACTGTGTGAAATCATGTGAAAATGAGAGTTACATAGCCCTTGCTGTCTCTTCAGGAACTCTGAGGACACAGTTAGAGCTGCTCATATTTTTATCTAAAGTACCCCTAGGAAAATGTTTGAAAAAATAGAAAAGACATCAAAAAAGGGACAAACTTTCAGAATTTCAAACCTGTAGTTTCACACATTGTGCCTAAATTTCTTCTTACAATATTTTATCATACAAGAAATTCAGATCCAACATTAATGTAAAAGCACAGTAAATCCCTCTTTCAGACTATTTAAGTCAGACAGACTGTGTCTTAAATCAACATTTTCTTACAAAATGAGTATTTGGTCCCTTAAGCCCAAAGTTAGCACCCTGTAAGCCCCACCCCCACCAGACATCAGCATTCCTGCTTGAAAATAGGTTGGAAGCAAGTCTGATGGTGCATGGTGGTACAATCTGGCATGAAACAACTTAGGTGTGCCAGTTGCTCTGCTGTAACTGCCAGTGTGCAGGTTTTTAGCTGCAACACACAGGTGGGCCCTCACAGCTAAATATCCTTGAATTATTTTTCACTAGCTTGTTCCAATACACCCTCTTCCCAAGCTCCACCTTTCCCACTCAGTGAGACCCCCAAAATTTGTGCACAGAGTTTCCCACAGCCCACAGCAGTTTGCAGGCTTAGGGTGGAGCAGAGTGGGAAACCAGCATGGCTTTTGAGATAATGGGACACCTTTAACCACTGCACATCAATGGCACTTTACTATGCCATGATGGCATCAAAAGGAGAGGCTGTCTGAGCCCTGGAGCTGCCTATAGGACAGACTGGCTTTGAGCTGTTTTGTTGCTCATCCTGTTCACCCCTTGAAATAAGAGTAGGTCTCCCAAGCTTGAATGACAACTTCCACTGTGACAGTTTGTGTCTGCTGTCACGGGACAAAGATCCCTACAAAGTATAAATGTTGCCTGTGGCTCTTTTCTCAAACCAGTTTCTGTTTTTTCAGTGGTCTCCAGAACAACAGGATCCATGAAATCAGAGCAGACACCTTTGTGCAGCTGATGGCCCTGCGATCCATGTAAGTACTGTCTGGCAGAAGGGAACAACAGAGCTTTTTTGCTGGGGGAAGGGGAACCAGAGCACCCAGCCAGCCTGATGTGGAGTTTCCCAGTCCCACTCCCTCTGCTTTGCTGGGAGACTTTGGTGTCTAGTCCTCTTTCCCTTCCCCTTCCAAAGGAACAGGGCACAGACCTTCCCTCTGGCTTTCCTTCTGCCTGCAGACACCCCCTGTAAATTAAAGTCATTACCTGCCAGCCTTGCTGCCCACACATGCAGACACTCAACACCACATGCTCTAACCACACGCTGCAACGTGCATGTTGCACAGCACACATTACAGACACCTGCCTCCTAAAAGCCCATGCAGACATGGACTCATGGCAGGGATTTACCACGGCATACATGAGCTCTAGCACCCCTTCCCCTACACATGCTAGTCCTGGGCCGTGCGCTCCTGGAACACCCATGCAGAACATGCCATTTGATTTGGGACTGTCTCCCCACAACTCCAAAGTATACGTTAGACATATTAAGTGCACACAGGCAGGCACATATCATATATGCATAGTGCCCTTGCAGTAGACAGCCCACTGAAGTGCTTGGCACCTTTCAGAAGATAACAAGGCTCCGCAGGGCACGATTCTCCCTGTGACATGTGGGAAGAGCCCTCCAAGTGCTGATGGTCTTTATTTACTGTTCTGTTAGGAAATGAACTAAATTGCATAAAAGGTTTTTCCCATGGTGCAGCAATTTGAGTGTCATTTAATAGGCCAGCATTCCTAGGGATCCCATGAGTGTCATATAAACTATGTTTACAACTGCACAGGAACACTCACATGTAACACTACAGACAAGCATGCAAATGCCCACATGCTGCTGCCACACTACAGTCACACAAATGTATGGCTGAGCATGCAAGCTCTAGCATTTGTCCTTGGATATGTTCTGGGTCCCTGTGGGAAGGATTCACCTCACCCACCTTCAGTCTTCTGCAGTGTGAGAAACACATCTGGGCAGGTACCTCCAGCCCCCTTCAGAGCTGGAGAGATGAAGATACTTGTAGGAGACTGCTCATATAGTCAGCCTTAGGGGAAGCAATGCTTCCTGATATGGTGGTTCCTCTCGGCTGATGACAGGGGGGAGTTGAGCCCTCCAGCTCAGGTGGAAGCAGAGCTTATTGAGGAGCCTCAGTGAATCCAGGACAACTGTACATCACAGGACACACTCTAAGATGACCTTGGTTCACCTTCCACACAGCCCCTGACCCGGCACTGTGATAGCATCAGGAATCCTCTGGCACTAAGGCATAACCTGTCTACAGCTCTGAGGTTCAGCATGTTAGCATAAAATCCCCAAATTTACAGAAATCTACCCAAAAAGCAACCTTTCCCATCGGTCTCAGTGGAGGAGCTCCTCCAAGGCACTCTTGTGCCCTCTGCTAGAAATCACCCATATACAGACCCAAACATATTTGTCTCCAGGGAGCTGCAATGAGACAGAACTTGCCACCGACCAAGGGACTACAGATCCCACATTTGCTTGCATCGAACCCCTTGACCAGGCTGGTGCCAGCAGCTTCACTGCCCTGCTCTGCACCCCTCTTACTGGCATGTCCTTGCCTTGCAGAGACCTGAGCTGGAATCACATCCAGTTTATTCACCCTGAAGCCTTTGTGACCCTACACTCGCTCACCAAGCTGTAAGTTGCATTTCTTTCACAGTGGGCCATGGACAGCAGGTATCTGAGGACCTCAGACTGTCTCCCCAAGCTACCAGGACACCCGGAATTTAGATATCAGAAGGCTGCAGTGCTGAGGTGCATGTCTCAGCACTGATGTGGGCAGACCAAATCCCAAGGTTTCCTACCAATATTAAAGGGATGATAAAAGTGCAGAAGGGCCACCTCCAAAATGCTCTCACCCTGAACACTTAAACCTCCACTTGCTGACACTTTCATACCTGCCTTAGATGCCTTTATGAAGGATCAGTCTGATAGACCATTTCAGCAAGTCATTGCAGACCATCCTTGCTGGCTCTGGAGAGGTCCCCAGTCCTCAGCCTCCTCACTGCCCTCACTCTTGGGTATTTTATGGGCTGGGGCCTACTGTCATATCTGACCTATTATGGGGGAAGTGGTGGGGGAAGAGATGTGTGGGGTAGATATGTGCACAGGGAGGTAGATACCACCCAGAGCTTTCAGCATGGGCATTAACCCCTACCCCTCAGTTTCCCCAGGGATTGCAGTATCAATCTGTTTATCTCCAGAGGATCCTGGTCCCCATGCAGCACCCAGCCCCAGTTCAGCATCACGTTTGAGGGAGCAATCAAGGCAGGCAGCATGGCTCTCCAAGCCTCTGCTTGGCTCAGAAACCACTAGCAGCAAAACCCTAACCATAGTTTCCCTCTCTGTTTTCCCTTCATTAGGGACCTGACTGACAACCAGCTGGTCATGCTGCCTCTGGATGGTTTGGGTGGACTGACACATCTGAAGCTCCAAGGCAACCCGGCTCTCTCTGAGCCCTTCACCAAGGAGAGCTTCCCCAAAATGAGGTACCAGTGGTGTTGACTCTCTCACTTCTGGCACTTAGCACAGCCTGTACCTGCATATAGCAATCAGCCTCCTGCTTTCCTTGTGCCTCTTGCTTTCCTCCATCCTTTCAGGCCAATTGATTGAGAAAGCTTCATCTGCTGCTAACGTGCCTCATCTTTTAAAGCCTTCCACAGGAGAGCAGTGATGCGCTCCCAGGCCTGCCACCCCCATCCGAAACACACACACAAACACAAGTAGAAAACATGGAGCAGGCCCAGCTCAGGGCTCCCTCATCTCAATGGAAAACATTCCCAGAAGCCAGTTCTAGTTAATGACATCCAGCTTTCCTTCAGTAAACTCTGTTTGTGTGGCCGTGTCTTGTCTGCTATGGATTAATGAGGGGCCTGAAGGAGTCAAACTGAACAAGATGAGGCTGCAAAAGGCTCAGAGTGCGGTGCCATGTTGCAGGCTCTCCTGAACCTCCCTTAGTGGTGGGTCTCCAGCCTGGCATCTGCCCTCAGGCTGAGGGGCCCATGGTCCTGATGACTCAAATTCCTGTGAGATGAAGGCATCTTTTGCTTTGGTCTCCCAGGTAGTTCCCCTGGAGCCAAGGATGCCTGAGCTGCTGCTCCCACTCATCCAGTATGGATTCCCAAGGCTGGACCTTCTCAAATTTAGACACCCACTGCTGGGGTCACAGGACACTGCACCAACATTGGGCTTAATAGCTCAGGTTGGATGAAAACAGAAGCTTGTTGGGCTTGTTGGAGGGCTTTCAGCACTCAAGATGGCAGTCCCTTGTGCAGAGCAGGTCAAGGTCTACACTTTCAGAGGCATTCCTCCTCTAAACTAATTCCACTGACATCTGTGGAGCCAGTTTGGATTTGTACCAGACAGACTGAGTCTGCAGGAGTGGTTCATTGAACCACACCAGGCAATGGACCCATTAAAATTTCCTAAATTTTGGGGTACTGCCCTTATGTAGTCTTATTCTTGGGGCATATGTCTGGAGGAATCATCTGAGAACAGTTCTTAGCCATCCTGGGAGGATCTGTACCTCCCTGCCACCTTTCAATAATAGGATTTAATTTGGAGCTTATAACAGGAAGCAAGCTTGTATACAGTTTCCATAGCCTCCCGGGGCTCAGCCAGAAATGTTTGGGAACTTAAAACAAAAGCATATTTTTAGAATATAGAGTTTCACCATATTTACTGATCTTGTCAGAAGACCTTAATTGTCTGGAAAACCTAACGTTCCCTTGCCTTCATCAGCAGTCTTCCTGACTTCCAGCAAAGAAGCAGGAGTTTGCTGTCTTTGAAGAAAATGCAGCTGCTGACTGATCGCCTGGTATTTCATCCAGATGATGTTCAGTTGCTGTTTAATTAACCTTGTAATACATGCTATAATTAACAGCTAACAATTCTACTTTCAAGTAGAAATCAGACATATTAAAATAACTTGCTGCACTTGAGAGACCTGAGATTTCCCTGCCTGAGCTGGCAAGGGTGAGCCATGAAACTGGAGTTTGGAGGTGCCTCTCTGACCTTCAGCAACAAGCAAGGGAACCTTGCACTTGCTCAAGCTCTCAGGAAGCTTCTCACTTTGAATAAAGGATTCCTTGGGGTAAAAAATGAAGACTCCACATGCACGTGGCATATTGCCAGAGGGCATGGGAAAGAAAGGCTAATTCAATCTAGGGAGAACTGCAGAAAGGTTTTTAGGACTTATCCAGGAACTTTAGTGCACTTTCCAAACCTGGTGTGTGACAACATCCTATTGACAGACAGTGCCTTAAGTGTCAAAAGTGGGGTGGTTCAGAGACACAGTGGGGTGACTTGGGTCTGCACTCTGTCCTACAAGGACTCATTCACCAGAGCAAAGTCCTGCTCCAATGTAGCCATCGCCTGATAGGCTGGCTTTTGTCATATGTGGAAATTAAGCAAAAACTGCAAAGCAATGGAGAGTCAGGCCATAGAGGTGATGCACCTAAAAGTTCTGCTTTCCCCTTTGCAGAGTCCTTGAGGTACCTTACGCCTACCAGTGCTGTGCCTATGGAAGCTGCAGCAGCTTCTTTAAGATGTCCAACCAATGGGAGGCAGAAGACATGAGCCCTGAGGAGGAGGATCCCCACAAGAGGACTATGGAATTGTTTCCAGGTCATGCTGATAATCACTGTAAGTAAACTGGGCTGAGTGATCAATCCATGGGCAGGGCCATGCTGCAAGCCAGGATGTGATCCTGCATTTGCAGGAGTGGTCCCACTGCTAGCCATGGAGTTACACCTG
>JAVJGI010000038.1:354542-378913 GCA_035590275.1 Ibycter americanus
TATCCACATCAGCCAATGCACCACCCCAGAAGCAAGCCCACAACTGTATATTATCAATGTTGATTAACCCTCTACAGAGCTACACTTTTCCTGCTTCTGTCATTCAAGAAGGCTAACTTGAGTCCCCCAGGAAGCACCTTCTCAGGCCCCTTACAGCCACCCATGCCCTAACTCTGAGGGAGAGAGCAATTATCTGCAAACCCCACATGGGGACCGCCCTGGCTAAGGCAGAAATACAAAAGGGGAAGAAGCATTCAGCCCACTGTTTTTTGTTCTGCCCCTTCTCCAGCAATTCTCCTCCTCTTCCTCCCACTTTGGTGTTGGTACAGTCAGCTGGGAACCATTTTCCATGGAAAGGGCACTACTAGTAAAGTGGTTTTTTTTCATAAGGCCTCAGAAAGTGGAGGCGCCTCAGCAAAATTCAAATAAATAAGGGCTACTTCAAAAACAATGCAGTCTGCCTTGCTAGAACACAACAGCCATTTTCTTTTCTCTACAGTTCCCAGGCTGGGAGAAGTACTGATTTCCAGCAGAAAGAGGTACATTTTCTGCTTTGAATCTCACTGTGCTGGCCAAGGATTGCTTTGCAATTCACAGCTAGCTCAGTAGTCCAGGCAAAACAAAAGACGACTCCTTCACTTCATGCAAATGTTCAACCTATGCTTAAAACCAGCCTTTGTGCATTCTGGCCCTTTGAGAAGAAGAGGGATGGGAGTGGATTACACTTTAACATTACCATGGAATGGGTGGCAGGAGGGCACAGAAAGTTCAAGCCTTTGCATTGATTTGAGTATCGTGACTGCACATCACAGCCTCTGCACTGTGGATGGAAAAGACACTGGAGATTTATAAGACTATAAAATACAAGGAGGAAATATTTTTCCATCCCACTGTGAGTGTTTTCTTGCCAGACTCCAAAGCAGCAGTAATATTTCAATTCTTACACAGACAGATTTTAAAATGGCATTTTTTTCCAAAGCTCACTGAAGCCGAGAAAGCCACAATGCTTGTCAGGAGGCACTAAAGATAGCACATTATTTGTCATTATTCTTTAATCAAATAATCCCAGTCGTATTTTCAAACACAGGCAAAGAGCAGACCTCATGAGAGGCACCATTTCTAAGCAGATTAGGCAACTAAATCCCACTTAGGTTAGCCACACCTTCAGCACTGTGGAAACTCAGCTTTCTGGCCAGTGTCTGAGCTGCCAGGTGCACACCTGGGCACCAGCATCAGTCCATATCATCCAAGGGAGAGTTCATCCCACAGCCACAGATCCAGCTCCCAGGCTACTGGGCTGCAGCAAGCAAAAACCCACGTCCTTTCCCCTTCCTCCTGCCCACAGAAAACCCTCCAAAGATCTCCACTGGGAGCAGAAGGCTATGCTAGTGCGATGGGTGGGGATGGTACAGTGGGACAGCAGCTGTCTTCATTGTGTCCCAGTGCTGTGAATTAGCAGTAAGTAGTTTGAAAAGAGCAACAAAGCAGAAAAGCATGTCTTGGATTAGATTAAGAGGATACCATTCTCCTTGGTGATGGTCTACACCTACAGGCCATCAAAAACACAGCTGAGTTCTCAGCCCCATTCTCTTCCAGCAGCTTCTCCTTCAGCCAGGGCATCTCTGCCTGACCCTCAGAGAGCCAAAGTTTGGCTCTGGGTGCAGCTGCCAGCGTAATGGAGATGCTGGCCCAGCAGGCTGGGCTCTGAGGGCAGTGCAGTCTGGTTGCATAAACTCCACAGATCCGAAGTCTGCAGGCATGGGCAATCAGGCTGCCTTTGAGCAAATCCAGGACTGGGAACCTCCAGGATGAAAAACAGGGCACCACAGTCCCAAGAAATCATAGGATTCTTGTCTTTTTGCTTCTGAGCCATTTGGTGGTGGTGGTTGCTGACGAAGAATTTGTGCTGCAAGTAGAGGCTAACGTCTCTCTTTGAACAAAGCTCCAAAGTCCTTGTTGATGAACTAACATTGGACGAGGTCTGCCCAGAAAGCTTCCATTTAGAAGATGCATTTGAAGGCTTTGTTTTCTGTAACCACATAGGCTAGAGTACTTACTCTTAATAAAGCATGCTGGGAGGAGGGATCTGCAGTCACACAACTCTGGGATCCTGGGTTCTTACACTTCAAATGTTGGGAGTAACCTTAAAAGAGAGGGGTTGGCCACATTGCAACCCACCAACATTTACAAGACCTTCTCCCTCTACAGCAGTGACTGTAGGGGATAAACGGGACACCAGCAGCTACTTTGAACTTGTGGGCTGGGAACTGGCTGGGAAGGTCTGTGTTGAGGACGGGCAGTGGAAAAAGCTTCTGGCCCAGCTAGCCCTGATGGTCCTGCTCGTTCTTCTCTGAACACCATTTCTCACTGCTTTCTCCCCAGATGACCTAGATGCAGATGATCTCCAGCTGGACCTTGAGGAATCAAAGCTGCACCCCACTATTCAGTGCACACCAAGCCCTGGTGAGCAGCCAGTGAAACCCTTTGAACACAGCTGAGATCCTCTGAGCTTCTCTGAATCCCCAGGATCCCATGACCCTTCCTGCAGTGTCTCACAGACATGCAAATCAGAAGCCTGAATGGTTGGGCTTTGGCCAAACTGGGAACAAGTGAGGAGCTTCCTTCTCCCATTTGGATGAGGCTGCCCTCCTATGAGGAGAGGACAGGGTCATGGTATCCCTGATCAGGAATCCCAGGTATCACCAGCTCCTCCATCTACCAGCCTGCCTGCACTCAGACTCTGGCTTTCAAAAAGTTCCTGTTCCCTTGCAAGACTTAGGCTTTGCTTTGTCCCAGCCAGCCCAGAATACTGCATGACAAGGCCTTGTCCTTGATCTCCTGATCATACTTGTGGCATTGCAAAGTGCAGGGGTACTTTACTCTGTTTCCTGAGAAAGGGAGAGAAGGGAGGTGCTGGACTGCATTCAGCCACATTCTCCTTCCATCAAAAACATGCCAGTGGGCACAGGCAGGCTGGGACACGAGGAAGCTGCCGATTTTGTTCCTGTTTTCAGCTCAGTAGTGTCCTACACAAGCACAGCTGGAGGCTGGAGAGGCCTGGCTACATCCAGGCAGCTGTGGGACACCGGCAGGGATGGACTTTTCACCAGTTGCCCTACTGAGTTTGCTGTAAAAAAGGAAAGAAGGAACAAGATTTTAGCAGAGGGCACGCCCTGCTGCCTGGGTACAGAGGTGCTGGCTCTCTGAGGAAAGCCAGCCAAAGACCTCCACTCCCTTTGAGCTGAACAATATTCCTCGATTTCCTTTAATTTATTTTGCTCTCTACTGCCTGGGACATGAGAGCAAAAAGGCTTTGCCATGCATACAGTCATGGGGTGGCAATGCCAGGCCCCAGCCTTTTTGCATTTTAGGAGCTCTTGTAAGTTTGCCGTTTCTCACATTTCGTATATGACCTCTCCCTGCACCTTGCTTCTGCCCCAGACAAGGTCCGAGAGGGTGTCCCAGTCAGCATGCCAGAGGCACCCCAGTGTGGGGTCAAGAGTGCAGGGACAGAACCAAAAGGCAGCTGCAGAAGAGGGCAGATGATGTTGTATGCTCATTCCCAGCCCTCAGCATTCAGGGGGCTGGTGGGGCCAGGAGAAGGTTGAGACCCGGCCACTGCCCTGAGCAGCACCACTGGAGCAAAGCAGCATATTCTGGGAGTAACTTTGGGGTTTGTTTTCTCCCAGGTCCCTTCAAGCCTTGTGATCACTTGTTTGAGAGCTGGATCATCCGCCTGGGAGTCTGGATCATCGTTCTGGTCTCGGTGCTCTGCAATGGACTGGTCATCCTGGCTGTCTTTGCCTCTCCCAGCTACCTCTCTCCAGTTAAGTTCATCATCGGCTCCATAGCTGGAACCAACATACTGACCGGCATTTACTGCAGCATGCTGGCTCTCGTCGATGCCCTGACCTACGGCCAGTTTGCCAAATACGGTGCCAGATGGGAGACTAGTGCAGGCTGCAGGGTGACGGGATTCCTGTCAGTGTTTGCCTCTGAGGCTGCCATCTTTCTGCTGACGTTGGCTGCTGTGCAGTGCAGCATTTCAGTCTCCTGTGTGCGGGGCTATGGAAAGTCACCCTCCTTATGCAAGGTCAAGGCTGCTGCCTTTTGCTGCCTGTTGCTGTCTGCTGTGGCTGCCGTTCTGCCTCTCTTCTCCATTGGGGAATATGGAGCATCCCCTCTCTGCCTCCCTTATCCCATCCCGGATGGGAAACCCGCCACCCTAGGGTTCACTGTGGCCTTGGTGATGACAAACATGCTCTGCTTCCTGACTATCACAGGCACATACATCCGACTCTACTGCAACTTGCTGAAGGGGGAGTTCAGCGCTGTCTGGGACTGTGCCATGGTCAAGCATGTGGCCTGGCTGATCTTCACCAACTGCCTCCTCTACTGCCCAGTGGCCTTCCTCACCTTTTCCTCCACACTCAACCTCTTCCTCATCACCCCAGAGGTCATCAAATCCATCCTTCTTGTGGTCCTGCCCTTGCCCGCCTGCCTGAACCCCTTGCTCTACCTGCTCTTCAACCCCCACTTCAGAGATGACTTCCGCCTGCTGAGGCAGAAGGGCCAGGACAAGGGGAGCTACCCCCAGTCCTGTGGGGTCGATGACATGGAGAAAAGCTCCTATGACTCCACCCAGGCTCTGGTGAGCTTCTCTGACATTGACCACATATTTGAGACACCTGATTCCCTGGGAGTGCACCCCATCCTTGACAGCTACAGCTTCCCCTCCATGACGCTCATCCCCTGCCAGCAAAGGGTGGGCACTAGGGGGAAGGAGAGGGCCTTCTCTGAGCATTGTCCCTGCCTCAGTGACAGTGAGGTGCTGATCACTTCAGAGAGCCAAGATCCAGCCGGCAGCAGCCTCCGAATAACCTTCTTCCCCTCCCAGCCCACACCACCCTACACATCTCACTTATAAACCTCCTCTGAGTAGCAACGCCAAACAGCCCCACACCACACACTGAGGGCCAGCCCCAGCGCCAGGTGGCCAGCAAGGTGACAGCAGGCTGCTCCATGTAAAGCACCAGTACCACCCATCTACCCTCACCCCCCATCATATCTGCCTGGGCAACAGGCACCACTCTGCCAGCTGCCACTCGCCTGGAAGGGCTCTGACTGAGCTCCAGATACCCAGGGCTGGCCATGGGAGGAGATAAACCCCCTGCATGAGTGTTTCTTCTGCTAAGGACTGCCTGGGAGAGAGTCCCACCAGCTCAGGAGATGGGTCAGGGAGACTCTCCTCATCATCATCCTGCAGCATCACTAGCCAGGAGGAGCCTGCAGCAAAGCCAAGCATGCCTTCTCAAGGCAGAGGCGTCTTAGCAAAAGCCATTGCTCTGTGGCAGAAACACATGGAAATGGCTGACTGCAATGACGTGGCCACCCATAGGGACCTCAGGCCTTGTCCTCCAGGGTCTTCTGCAGGTCCTGCAGACCCCTGGAAACGGGCTTGTGTCTGCCCCATGCCATCGACTGGAAGAGCAGAAGAAATGGGTTAAAAGCAGTGTATCCATGTGTGCACCTGAGGTTTGGACCACTTCCACTTCATCCACTGGAAGCCTCATGGGCTGGGCAGGGCCCCACTTTCAGCCAAGACCAGGAGCTGGGGATGCTGAGCCCCTCTTTCAGTTTGACCCACAGTGTCTAACAAGGGGTCTCTGAAATCCAAGGCAGCCAAATCCAAACACCTCCCCAGAGAAACCTATGTGCTTTGCCTGAGGTCACGTAGCAGCACCTGGCCGGTGCACCCAAGGAAACACTGAGCTGCCTCCATCTTCATCGCTCCCTCCACCTCTGTACACTGCAGCACCCCTGGGACACTCCTGTCTGTAGTCACCAGGCTCCTGGTCAGGTGCAGTGAAAATGGCGTCACACTGCCCCCAAACCTCACTCCTGGAAGAGGCTGTTGGTTCTTCCTTACATGTCCCCCATGCAGTATAGCCATTTTGGGGGCTGCATTTGCCCTCCCCTCTTTTAAGGGCAGCTCATGTAGAAGGAAGGAACAGAAATCATCCTTGTGGGATGATGGCATCAGGAGGACACAGGCCACTGGGAACAGTCTCAAATTCGCTCCCTGCAGCTCAGGGATCTCCCAAATCCATCCTCTCCACCACAAACCCTCCCACTGCCACCCAACACAGCAGGGAGCCCCGCAGTCAGAGCTCAGGCCCTGGGCAAAGCTTTGGTTCTGCTGACAATACTGCAGCTGTATGTCATTCTTTCTTGTGAGATAATAAATGAGCCCCGTTGCTGACCAGTGGCTGGCTTCTGTCCTCTTGCATGTGAAAAGCACCTTGTTGGTTCATTCAGCAGCTGGCTGCCTGCCTCTCCCAGCCAAGCCGGGCTGCTGTGGCTTGGAAGTTGTCTGTATAGCCTCAGTGAGGATTGGGAAATTGCATTGTGCTCACATAAACTGGCATCATCCTCCCCACCCCTCTTCTTCAGAAGGAAGAGCCAAAATGCCCGCCTTTACACAGCAGAATTGCACCACCAATGTCCTTCTCCAGACCCCATGGACCAGACCCACCTGGTTTCACCCCATGCTCTGCTCCTTGGCTGTCTGTGTTCATGAGCAGGACAGAGTCTGCTGCATAAAAGTTTAAGGGCATCATATAACAGGGTCTTCCATGCAAAGACAGACTCCCCAGCCAGAGCCTAGCTCTGCTTCCCTTCTCTGCACATAAGCCCTGTAGCCTTATCTCAAGAAGAAAAACTTGAGAGATCAGCAGGAGATCAGAGGAACAAGATCTAAAGTTTGGAGAAGAGGATGGGAACCCCAAATTTAGTGACAAAATTCAAAGTTCAGGTAGGAACTATGAAAAACATGCCCTGTTGTGATACTTGATCCAGACTTCTGATATCCTACAGATGCTCAAAATCAGTTCTCATGTTTGGCTCATTAAAAACACTGAGCCATTTTCTTCCATTTCCTTAGGGCTGCTCATATGCACATGACTGGGAAAGACTCACACCTAGTTCGATTTGCAGAAATAAAATGCTCCTTAAGAAGTGGGATTATACATCCCTAGCATAAATCCAGATTTCCCAGCATGTATCCTACCTCCATAAGGACATCCCTAATTATAAGACACCCCAAAATAAACCCCACTTACAAGTCACAGACTAACTGCAACACTCTTGCCTGAAATCCCCTGTAGAGCACTGCTGCCAGGAGTATTCATGCCATGCTAGCAGGCATTAAGATACCCAAACAAACCCTTGACAGACACCTGTCCCCAATGGATGGAGTGCATCAGCTCTCCATGGGAACTGGGCCATCAGGGAACAGTCACACAACTACGACAGGAGCTGAGCAGTACTTGGGACAACAAAAGCAGGATGCTGCATGGTCAGTGTAGCAGAAATTGAGTCCCCGGTTGTCCCAGCTGGTAAATAGGTTTCCCAAAACATACTGATGTTACGCACACTTCCCACATACACGTCAGTGTGCATGGACAGGCTGCCATGGCTGGAGAGACTGTGGTGTAGAGCCAAGGGCTTCCTCTTGGGATTACATGAATTACAGCCCTCATTCAACCTGGCTGTCCCTTATACACTCTCAGCCTTGCTGGGCACATCCCACCCTGATGTTGTCATAAGTGTCTCAGGTGGAGACCAAAAAAAAAAAGCAAACAGTGTTACAGACATCCTTCATGGTACTGAACACAGAGGAACAGGTGAGTCTGAGTTCAAGGCTGGTAGGAGTCTGGCACAGCCAGCTTTCCAGGGCTCATGTTCGTCACCCAGGAAGAGCCTGAGATAATGACAGGATTGATGCAGGCACAGGTGCTGTCCTTCCCAAAAGCAATAACATTTCCCCGGAAGCTATGGAAAACTCCACTGTGGGGCTACTGAGGAAACGAGGGAGCATAAACACAGAGCACGTTCCGTCCTGACCCACAAAGGTGCCTGAGAAACAGTGAGAGCCTCCAGATATGCAGAGGTGCAGGAAACGGAAACCAGCATCCTCCCCTCTGCTACTGCAGGCCATAAATCCAGAGTATGAACTCTCTGGCAAACGTTCATTAAAGTGCCTTTCATCACATCTCTAACAGTGTACATACAGCTTTCCACCCTACCAAACACTAAATGCAATAATTATTAAAAACAAAAGTAGAAGCAATTCTACACCGCTCCAGCTCCCTTCCTAGCAGTTGGTTTGGCCCATACTGGTGCCAGGCTGACCACTTTCAGGCAGCTCAGCCCTCTGCCAATCGTTAGGTAACTGAGGGCAACCCTGCTGCTCCACTGGCAGCACAACCAGCCTGGATTACCCAGTCCCATGGGCAATCAGGAGTCAGTTTGGTCTACGTAAACCACTGCTGGTCAACCAGCAGAGGTGTGAAATGACTTCAGCAAGCCCAGAACAGAGGGAAGTTCTTGCTCCCCATCCTCCACCAGCAAGAACTCATGAGGCTACTCTTCTGCCTCCTGGACTAAGGTTTGGCAGTAAGATACCACACTGTCTGGATACTCCCTTCCAGACAACCCTTTTCAAGGCCACCAAATGCTAGCATGGGTCTCCCAACAGCAACCAAAGGAACTTGAGGCATTGTGAGCTCTTTTCATTGGAGATAGGGCTCCCCTGGATTTCAGCCTTTGGAAGGGGATGTATGCAACTAAGGGAGTGAGAGAGAAGTTTACGTCTGGGCCCCCTCCATGTAGCACAATTGCTCCTGGTTGGAAGAGGCCTGGCTGCTGAAGAGCCACAGACAGCAGCCAGTGAGTTGCACCTCATGGTTGGACAAGCAGGGCTGGGCTGTGAGTCCCAACGCAGTAAGGCTACAGTTCTGCCAGTGTGATAGAGTGGGCTGGCAATGCCCCCACTCAGCTGGTGGTCCTGGGTCCCCTCTGACACACCAGAAGTTTCCAGAAGCTGATGGCAGCACACTTTGCAGGCACTGCCTGCAACAGCCTGAGTGAGCAGGAGGGCACAGAAGCAGTGGGACACATTGAAAGGGAGGAGGACAAGGCCACACTGCCTTTGGGTTACATTTTGGCTGATGTGGGATATTCCAGGCAAGAGGCCCTCTGGGTAGCTGCTCTGGAAGCCATTGTCAGGGCTGGGCACCTTTGAGGTTTTCCCTGCACGTCAGCAAGGCACTGTCAGGACACCCTGAAGGGGAGAGACAGCATGTTTCAGGGAGGATTTTGGCCCTGAGGGACCCGGAAGCATTGTCTAACAGGACAATGTAGAAGACAGTTCGTAGGCACTCTCAGATGTCAATTTTTCACTTGTCCAGCCCTCATGGCTGTAGATATGCAACTCCACTGAAACCAAGCCAGTGAAGCAAGCACCCTACGGTATTATTTTTTCAATCTCATTGTTTTTCTACTAATGTTGTGATTTCTGGAAGCCTGGGCCATGATTCGGAACACTTGGGATGGCAGCACTGCCACAGCCATGGGAATGCAAATGATGAGAAGCAAGCTCTGCGTGGGATTGCAATATCTGGTACTAGCTGGAATCTACCTTGCTTCCAGCTGTACGCTTCCCACACCCAGAGGAGGGAGAGGCACCACTTTGAAAGGTGATAGGCAGGAACATGGCACAGAGGAAGCAGGCTTGCAAGGGGTTGAAGAGTTAATAGTTTGTTCTGATTCCTCTGGCCAGTACACTCTCGCACTAATATGCTGGTAAGTAGTATTCTGTTGGGAAGCAGTATTCTGGGAAGTATTCTGCTAGGAGCTTTCCTAAACCTTGTATGAAAGCAAAGTATGTTCAAAATCTCACCAGCTATGTTCCAAGGTATACCAGAAAACTCAAGATCCTTGCTCATTGTCTTCTCTTCACATGTATCTAGGATGTCATTGTACAAACAACTGTCAAGTTGACCCTTGGGAAAAATCACAGGAAAAGCTGAGTTCCCAATCTGAAAAGCCAACCTGGGAAAAAAAATACCACCTTACCTCACCCCAAAATCCTTCAACTTCCATCCTAAACTGCCTTGTGCATCACCCTGAGAAAGGAAGAAAATTATTCTCTGCTGCAGTATGTAGAGGTGGGCTTATTCACAGCTTTAGTGCAGAGCAGTAACCAAGCCTTCTCAGCACAGAGTGAAGGTAACGGGCATTTCTCTACAGCATCCGCCACTGTCTGTTAGAAAGACTGACACCAAGCTGGATTAGCACGGCAATCTTATCTCTCTTATCTTTCCACAGCTATGGTTCTCATCTCCCGTGTCAACCCACAGCATGTGTCTTTCTTTTGCCAAAATGTTGGACTTTTTCTGGCATCCACAGCAACTCAACAAGCACAATTCCACTTGCCATGACTGGTATCTCAGCACTGTGAAGTATCGAAATCCAACGATGGCGACCTCATTTGCAAGTATGCATTAATATATAAAGAGACTTACACTGGCAGAACTTCAGTGTTAGGAAACTGTAAGAAACAGGACTAGAACAGCTTATTTTAAATTACAGCATCCTGTCCTGATTCACCTGATATCATTTTGTCCATAGCTGTCATCCTGGTTTTGTTCTTCGAGACACAAGACAGCTTCAGATAGTCTTGCATTCAGTGTCCAAAGTCAGATCTGATGTTTATGGAGGAGCACATGACAAGCTGAGGAACATGTAAAGCTTCAGGTAAGAGCTGAAAGGTGCCAGTTCTGCTGTGAGAACACTAAAAGGAATCAAGCCTATGGCAAGAAGGCTCTTCTGGGACTTAATAGCAAGCAATTGACATTTGCTCAACATGCTGAAATAATCTTCTTTGGATTTACAACTTTGTTATTGATGTCACAGTGTGGCAATGGCGTGGTAAAGGCTGGCATGCAGCAGTGCTCTTCACGTATATTGTGCAGTGAATGTTACCTATATTGAACTACTGCTAATACTGTATAATGCCATAGCTCCAAGAAGGGAAACAAGGTATGCCCTAGACAGGCATATGGGTGTCGAAAACATGGAGAGTAATGGGATGTCTTTTCCCCATAAAAAGTCAAACATGCTCTTTCATTTGCAGTTTCCATCACCAAAAATAAAAAGGCAGAAATGCCAGGCTGCCAAAGTACTTCCTTTGACAGTATTAAGCAACTGCTCACATATTTATGACTATCATCACAAATGGACTGTGACAGTCAGGACAATCAGAATCCATTTTTCATTTATTGCTTTTCAAAGTGTTCTGAAATAAAATAAAATATAAAATAAAAAGCAAGGCCCACAGGGGGAAATAGAAGACGCATTCTTCACAAGGAATAAAGCATTATGTTTGAAGGTAATGACTACCACTGCATCAAAGGCAATAACCTAAAACCAGAGGGGACTGGCCAACCAGTCAGAATCACACATAAATATTGTAAGATCTATTTCTTTAAAACAATCAGTTGATTTTCCTGAAGTGTAAATCAAGTTGACAGCAAAGCCATCTACAAGCTAAACACACATTTTCCCCTCTTCCTGATGACAGTGTTTTCTTTGCTTGGGGAGAGACTGGATTCTTTGAGGTATTGTCTCCCTTCCTTATCCAGCAGCCAGGGATAGTCTTAGAGACAAAGAAAACTTCTAGCCTGTAGGACATGACCCATGGTCCTGATTCTCCCATTGTCCAGCTCAGGGACATCCTTATGCACCACAGCATGGTCCCAGCCTGCACGTCCAGGTTTTCCTATCACGTTGCAGAGGGACAGGAGGGAAGCAGGGGGAGATGCACAGTTGGTCTCATCCTAAGGTAACACTTGACCAGAAACACTAGGGGTGGCCTGTTGGTTGCATATAATCAAACACACTTTTTAAAACTTACTACTGTAACTTTCCCAGCCAAGATGTATGAGAGAGCAAAGGGCCAGGAACTTTGTGAGTACACCCAAACTATCAAAAACATCATCCTATATCCATGCTTACACCATGATGTGTGGGAAAAACTGATCCTGAATTACTGCCAGTCTAGGGATAAAATCCAGCAGCTGCTCCACACCACCTAGGAACTGTTTGAGGTTAATTCTGAACAACAACAACAAAGAAGGCTAGTTTCATTGTGGATGATTTCTTGAACCAGGGGAAGAAAGGAGGATGGAACCAGGTTTTGGTAGCAATGCTAACTTTTCCTACCATCAGCTCTCCAGGACACTACAGCCTTCAGCAACACAGCTAAAGTGACCCTAATCCTCAAGGAAAAAGCAGATGTGAAGTTGGGTTCAAAGTTGCCATTGAGGTTAAAGGGGTGCCCAAAAGGAGTACTTGCTCCTACACAGTGCGTCACAGCCAGGCTCTTCCTCTCCTTTGCTTTGCTGTCCCACAATAACGGAGCCAGTTAATGAACAGAAAAGCAATTGCACCAAAAATTCTGCAGTTGTTTTGCTCCAAGCCCTCAGGGAAAAAGCCTTTTATGCTTTTAATTTTTTGTGTTTCTCCTGCATTTTTTGCCAATTGAATCAATCAATTAAAATAACCAGATTATTTTCCTCGCCCACCTTCTCCAGCCCACCTCTTCTCTTTCTTCTTCTCCCACTCTCACATTTAGATCTTTATTTTTTCTCTATTTTTTTTTTTAAGCTTCTGGTTTGGAAAAGTTACATAGCCACAGTTGCACATTTCCTTTTGCCACCACATTGAAGACATTTGAGGAACACAGTGAAGTGAATTTCACCCTGGACACACACATGTTCAGCTACATTAGGGGCAAAAGGAAAAAAGACAAGAAAGCAAAGCACTTTCTGGTCCAGCTTTTGTGGCTTGGCTGGCCTTTCTCTGCCTTGCTGTGACTGGCTGGTTGTTCAAATCCGTCACCCACCCCCATCTCTCTATCTTCACTTTGCTGCATCCCTTCTCTTCCTGTTCCTGCTATGTACACCTCTGCATCACCCCACGCAAAATAAAATAAATGGTAGGAAAACAAAAAGAAAACTGTGCTGCAGATCTGAAGCTGCCAGGTGTAAGTCAAGTGAGCAAAGCTTTGAAGAGTCCAATACTCTCTTTTAACAAATGCTGGTGAATAAGGAACATCCCAGGGCCCCTGAGGCTTGCAAAGGACAAGGGTCTTGATCTGACTGTGAGGTCTGTCCTGCCAGAGCCTGTCTGAGACAAGAAGCATATGGAATGGGCTGAGGAGATCCATGCCATAAGGACAGTCAGGCTGAAGCCCTGTGTGCTTTGCAGAGGGCAGAAACAACAACGAGCAAATGCTGACTAGGCTGCACCTGGGCCAATGTGAGGAGAACCTCCAATTCCCAGGGGAGCACATGCCTGTCAAGCAGAGGCTGAGTTGATCCTATTACTTGCAGTGCTGACTGTTCCTGTGAGTGAAGTGGAGCAGTGGTCCTTTAACCTTTACTCCCATTACACAACAGACAGCAGGAGCCCTCATCTGTTCTCCAGACCTCTGCTGAACCAGTGCATTGAGGTTAAGATTTTTGGAGAACCTCTTCTCCCTCAGGTTTTTCTGAAAATCCCAGTCTTCAAAGAACAGCGAAACACAAAGGCAAGAAGCTACAGTCAGACATCAGTACATGCTGCACCACCGCCTTCTTCATACTCCCACATGAGCAAGAAACAGTAGAAAGATTTTGCGTCACAGAATTTGTACTGTGCAGACAGTTGGCAATTCAGTATCTCCTAATCTTCCTTATCTGCAGACAGCCTACAGATACCTTTAGCAGTCAGTATCAGGAGAGGGGGCAGAGAGCAATGCCACAGAAGTCTGAGGAGGCACACACAGGAAGAGGTGTTTAAGAAGCAGACCTTGTGAGGTCTCTGTTCCAAATCACAAGAAATGGATGCTGAATCCTCCCCCCAGGTCACTCACAGAATCTTACCTCTCCCTACACAGCAGCTCTGGCAGGAGGTATTTCCATTTTTAACTTAACTAAAGCCTCTGACTTACCCCCCTCAAATGCCTGCAGCTGGTTTCTGAGATTTCACATTGTCAAATATATTTTTTGCCAGCACTAAGAAGCAGCTTCCTCTGCTTGAAATATCTGGTATGCCATTGTCTCAGCTGTGATCAGCTGAGTCCATCAAAGTCCCTTTTCCTCCTTCATAGCCATCCTTAATGATTGCTGTTAACAAAGCCTTGGGGAGTTCATAGTGAAGTGAATTGTATCAACCAAGTGAAAAAGACAAAAAAATCAGCATATAAAGATCTTAATCCTGAACTGATGGTCTTTGTTCCAAACACTGTGTCCAGGGAACCAACCCTCACCTCTTAATGCCTCCCACATGCTTAAAAGGAAGGCAGAAATTACAGTTGTCTCACCATGTGCATACCATAGGGTGAGATGCAATTCACCTTCCAGAAACAAATCCTTCCAAGCTGAAAATGCCCTTTTCCACATTACATTTTTTGCTCCAGTGAAAATGCCTTAAAGGGAAAATAAATTAAAATAAAATAAAAATAGATCCTACCAGAGGTTAGAGCTCAGAGAGAAATAGGGAAAGAAGAGGTTAAATAATGGCTGCTGAGCTGGATGAGATTCATCTTGCCAGACTTAGTGAGTCTGGGCCATTTCACTGTGGGCTGGAGAGTTTCCAGATTTGAAAGGGAACAACAACAAAAAATGGACCTCAGCTAACTCCAGGCACCCAGGTAGTTTCTGCTGGGTGCACACACTCTTCCCAGCAAGCTTGGTGCAACTATTCTCTGTCTTCTCCAGCGTGCTTCTGCCTCTCCCCAGCTACACCACAGCTCCACTGCTAGTCGAGGCCTGTGCCCCAGATTGTCCATCCCACCAGCAGAAATATTTCTTGTGTCCTGCACAGTTGGTATGACTACAAAGCATACTGCATGACCCTTCCCAGACTACACTGCCATCTTTTATGGATCACTTCAAAGTTTAGGGCCACAGTGATACCCATGAGCACAGGTAACTTTCAAGGTGACAATAACCTTTCTGGAAAGAGTCTGAACCTCCTACAGCTTTTCTCACTATCTTGCATCAGACAGGAGAGGTTCAGACCTGCAGGCCAACCCCACAAGCAAGACAGCTGCTAAGGACAGGCATGTTCAGCCTGTCTGGCAAAGCTTTGTGGGGCCTCTGGGTGCACACATATATGTGATGGACCTTGAGGACTTAAGAAAAACCTCAGAAAATAAATTCCATTACATTTCTGGCAGTCCATAATATTAGGGAACTTTCATTTTCAGATGAGTTCATTTTTCCTCATCGGCATGATCTCTTATTCACCAGAACTTCAGGGACACAAACTATAGCTTACAGAAACATAGCTCCATAAAACTTTAAAGCACATTATGACAGCAATCTTTCCTGCACAAAAGGCCACCTATTCACTTTCCACCCTAAAACCCACATCACTCAAAGCACACCAACAGCCCCATTGCATTATTACAGTAAAAAGAAAAGGCCTTACGGCTGTCATATTTAAACCTATATTAGAGATAGGTGGGTATTACCTTTTTACTCTAGAGGAAACAAGTGTCCAGAATGCAATATCAACAGAGAAGCCTTTACAGAAAAATTTTGCAGATATCTAGGCAAGATTCTCAAAGCACCAGCTTTTTCACCAGTGTACAGGCATGGAGACATCTGCCTTTTCAATTTTCCTTCACTTTCATCTAGGTCTTTTGGTTAATGAACAAATAAAATGTGAACTGACTTAGCTCCGTATGCTCTTGACCTTGTTTTCTAACATCAAAACACAGACTGGTTTAGAAACAATACTGTAAAGCATTCTGTGTTGCAAAACACAGCTAAAGGAAGTTTCACCTGTCTCTGGTGAACTACATAAAGATTCTGGAGCCCTATCCCTACATCAAAAAGCCTGTAAGCAAAATATGAAGACATGTCAGTAAACACAACACCAAACAGAAATTTCTTAATGTCAATTTATGATTTGCAAATAAGTTATACTATCCTAGATATGTTATAACAGCAACCAACCCGTCCACAAGATCTTGGAGAGTTTCTAGACAGAGAAAACTTAAATGTAAAAAACCCCTCTATAATATAACATACAAAAATTAAAAATAAATGCTGGAGCTTTTATGGTCTTCAATAGGATGTTTAGATTAAACTAGAATACAGTCTTGTATGCAGAGAGATAAAAGCAACCTAAAATAATTTTGGTCAGACCAGCCCTCTGGAAAGCTCCAGTCTAATTCCCTACACAAAGCAGGACTAACCCCAAAGCAAGATCAGGTGGCTCAGCACCTTGTGCTGTTAAGTTCTGAAACCCCTCAAGGATGAGGATCTCACCAGCTCCCTAGTACCTGTCCCAGAGCTGCACCACTCCAACAGGGGAAAATTTCGCAGCAGAATTTCCCTTGCTGAAATTTGTGTCCAGCCTTTTCAACGTGCACCTCTGACACGGCCACACCTTAGGTAGCTGCAGGCAGCAAGATCTCTCCTTCATCTTCTCTCCTCTAGGCTGAAATCCAGCTCCGTCAGTCCCCCATCATGTGTCCTGTGCTTCAGCCCCCAACTGCCTCATCTGGACTCTCCTATGTCTTTCTTATGCTGGGGGACCCCAAAATGGACACAGTACTTCAGGTGCGACACCCTAAGTACCAAATAGAAATAAACAAACGCTTCCCTCCACATGCTAGCTGCACTTTTACTAATGCAGCCCAGTATGTGGTTGACCTTCTCTGCAGCAACATTGCTACAAGTGTGCATGGGAAACTGTCAGAAATATTGCAAAAGCCAGGAGAAACAGCACCTACTGATCCTCTACCCACACAGCCAGTCATCTCACTGTGGAAGGTAACTGGGAAGATTTACCTTTAGTAAAGCCACACTGACTGTTCCCAGTCACCTTCTTGTCCTTTTGTGCCTTCATGTCCTTGGACATGGTTTTGAGGAGGATCTGCTCCAAAATTTTCCCAAGGACTGAGGTGAGGCTCATCGGCCTGTCATTTCCTGGATCCTCCTTTTTGCCCTTTTTGACGATGGGTGTGACACCTGCCTTTTTCATGGCGGTCATCAGGATCCTTCCCCAGCTCCCCAGAGTTTTCAAAGGTAATGCACAATGGCCTTGCAATGACATCAGCCAGCTCCCTCAGTGCCCTCAGGTACATCCTGTCTGGTCTCACAGGGTCATGTATGTCGTTTCCTTAAATGACCTATAATTTTATCTTCTTCTAATGTACCTCCCTCTCTCACAGCCAGGGAGGCCATGCTAGTGAAGCCTGGAGCCTTTTCCATGTCCTTTGTCAAGAGGACACCCAACCCATTCAGCAGTGGACCAATGTTTCCTAACTCCACCCCTGCACATTCAAGCCATGTTTCTATGTTCCTTCTGGGCAGTCCATCCCTGCTTTCACTTTCTGAGCACTTATTTTTATTTGAGCTTATCCATGAGTTCCCTGTTCATCCATGCTGGCCTCCTGCCATGCTTGCTTGACTTCTTGCAGATCAGGCTGGACCTTTCCTCCATTTGGGGAGGTCACCCTCAAAGATTTAGCAGCTTTCCTGGGCAGCTTTGCTCTCTAGTGCTCTCTCTGCTTTCTAGTGCTGATGTCTGGGAATTCAACCTTGAAGAACAGGTCAGGGACACAGGACTGTCACAGCACACCCTGCTATACAGCAGAAAGAACATGCTTCCACAGCCATCCCACTGAGTGGTATGGCTTGTGCACTCTACATGCTCCCATGTCAAAACAGCAACACTTCCTTTGACGTTTCAGATCCAGACGGGATAAAGTGCTGAGTAACCTTGTATTGGACACATGACAATACTCAAATATTGCCCTGCCTGGATGTCTGGTAAGCTAAGAGGGACCATTAGCTCCTGCTTGGGTGCTTCAGAAGAAATACCAGGGGTCTTTTCAGCCACTGTCACACACACATGCACACAAACACACGCACAGAGATTATATGGTTCTCACAACACTGATGCTAGGAAGATCCTTTCTTTTAGAAAGCTGCTAGAGCAGACTTGGAGCTACTCTGCCCTCACGTGGTGCGTGGACAGTTCTGCAGTAACGCATCTCACTGCATCTTTATGGCTATATATATATATACACATCCTTGTAACTCATCATTGTATCACCCTTATCACTGTCTGTAGTAGGTGCTGTACTCATTTGCCTATGGCCTCACAGACCAGTCTGAAAGTACATGAGAGATCACATCAAACACATGTCTAAATCACACCCCAGAGACACATGCCATTTTGAAGATGAGCATAAGATACCATCGGATGCTTTTTAAAGCACTTCTCAGGTCACACTTGAGAGACATTTCTTACAATATTCCTGAAGACACTACCCAACTCTGGAACCTTGATATCCAAAAGTCATTTTAAATTGACTCAAAAACCTCACCCAAGGGACAAAGCGAAGCAGAATTTGAAAAATCATCCGAAGCCCCAGCCCAGGAACCATTCTGTGGCTCCTCTAAAAGCTGGAAAAAAATCTGAACTACAGATCCAGCACACCAGAAACCACAGCCAAAGGCAATTTTGAAAATATATAGATCTAAGGCCCCACCAAAGCAATTTATCAAATGTCTCAGTGATCCCATCAAAGGGACATTTAGAAAATGCCCATAGGGCATTACTGATGAAACAATTGCGAAAATCATCAAGGCAGTTGTGACGCTGCCCTGGAGCCAAACCATATGGATTTACTGTGAACATCTTGGTGATTCTAAAACTGCCCCAAATAACACCACATAGAAGCCATTTTGGAAGTGATCCGTAATGTCAAAGCACAGCCATAAACACCCCATTAAAAGGACCATTAAAAAAACAACTAAAAAATCCCACAAAGCATCTAGTATTAAAAATCTTTTGTGTGATTTTTGGAAGCATTCTCATGGGGGCCTTTTGAAGGGATTTTATACAATGATCCCTCAATTTTTTATGGTCCTATTTACAATGGCTTCTTTGTGGGGATTTGGGCTTATTCTTGATAGCTCCTTGGCAGTATTTTTGGTCCCTTCAGTGTGTTTTCACAATAGCTCCATGATGGAGGTGGGGTATTTTTACAAGAGGCATTTCATAGATTTTTTTGAGACAGTTTACATAATGGTTATGTAATGGTGTCTTGGGGGAGGATCAGAGATTTGATTTAAACTGTCTGAGTGATGTTGGATTTGCAAGTATTTTCCCTGTTAAGTCTACATTCATTGGACCACAGCCCCCATTTGATGCCATGAAGAGCAAAGAGAAGACAATTGTAATAACAGGATTTCCACTGCTGACTCCAGTTGCAGGGGAAGGGCTAGAACAGCCATACTGCAGACAGCTGAAGATACCACCACCCTGCAGTTCAGGGAGGAAAAAAATTGAATCTGCTATGAATCTTTCCGTGCTTACAGACTGCAACAATCCCAAACCGATAATTTGTGATGGTCCATCAGTGAGCCAGGCCAACACTGACTCCCTGCCAGCTATCCATCCCCCACAGCGAAAAATGTCAGCAAAGGAAGATGAGTGGGGTAGAAGACAGCCAGCCATGATGGGTCAGGTGCAACTTCGCTTGGAGATGCACCTGATCATGACCCAGTAAAGCAGCCAAGGCCCTCCATGTGATGCATCTTGTTAATAAACTGAAACTCTAGCCAGTCTTGCATCATTGCTCTTTCTAAAAGGAGAAGTGTGCCTGATGTGAGCCTTGCCCAGAATTGTAGCTTCTCTGACCAGAGACGGTAAAGCTCCGAGATGACAGTGTAGGGATTTCTGCTCAGTCAGGGGACACGCATCCTTCTGACTCCTCCTCTGGGCTGCAGACGGTGACCATCACCTCCAACAGCACATCTGCACTAGACTGAGTCGTGTTTCCTTGCCCTCTGCCCTCCCTGTTCATGCTATTAGTGCCCACACACACATGACCCCTCCTCCCAGACCGGAGCACATCCTTACAGATGTTTGAAAAGTTCAGATCATGGAAATCACCCTACCCTTGACAAAGGCTTTATATCTGGCTAGGAGAAAGGCTCCTATTTGACTCCTAAGTCTAAACCACCAATGACTTTTAAGGCCCATGCTGTAGGTTCTTCCTTACCCCCTCTAAGTCTGTCTTGGCTCTACATTTACGGAGTATCACCAAAGGCTCATTGGAAGTCTCCCTTCCACAGATTTCACGCAGCAGTCATGAAAAGACATGTTGCCCCAGACAGTTGCAGTCTTGTTACTAACCTGAGTTGGTTTCTGTTGTTTATATTTACGTTGCCTTCGGGTGTATCCAGCCTGGCCAACATCCAGGTAAATGACCTTTTGTCGCTGCACTGGTATGTTACCAGCCGGATGGATGGCTCCCAGCTCTCTTCATAGCTCCAGCAAGCCTCTTCCAGACATGAGAAACAGTGACGAAACTGCTTCCCTGCAAAGAAAAGCAGAGAGGCGTTGTCAGGTTTTCTTCACAGACTTTTGTAGAGGGATGTTGAAAGAGCATAAAAGTAAGAGTGGAAGGTATTGGGGAATATTTTGGGACAGCTATGGGTGAACATGGACCACAATAGTGACAGTCACAACCCTGCTATCTCTTGAGGACAGAGCCCAACCTGGTTCCCTCTTCCATCACTCCCCTGACAGCAAGCATGAGTTTCTCACCCGGGGATCCAGTTGGCTTGCTCCACAGTAAAGCCAGATTGTAAATCAACATGTAAGAAGTGGAGGATCAAAGAGTTTGGGTTCTTCCACAATTGCAGCCACAGTAATCTTGCCCATCCCAAATTGGTAAACCACTGCTGAAGAACAATCCGGAGCCGCCTGCTTCTGCTCCAGGCTTGAAGGAGAGCTTGAGTGCCCAAACACTGTTCTGTTTTTCCAGGAATGTCGATTGCTCTGATATAAGAAATCACCTCTCCTTGCAAACCTTGCCTTGTTTTCAACTCAAGAACATCCATCAGGCAGCTGGACTGGAAAAGAATGAAGACATTTCTTAACATAGGGCTTGCAACAAGAGTTGAAATGCAGTAACTGACTTTTTCTCCTAGAAACTGCAGCATAACAATTGAAAACAGACTCATAGGTCCTCAGATGAGCAGCTCAATGCAATGCCTAGCGGAAGCCAGTAGGCACTTTGAGTACTGTAGCCTTTGAGTGCCTCTAGCTGGTAGAGGATTATCCTCCAGAGGATAAACGTCCTCTGGAGGATGTTCCCAAATCTGGTGGTGGCTTTTGTCAGTTTTGACCTAAGTGATTCACAGTCAAACCAGTTCCAACCTTCCTTCCTCTGCCTTCCCCTAACCACTCCTCTTCCCATAACAACAGAGTTCCGTGTGCCCAGAAAGCATGAAGAACGTATCTATCATGGGACCAGAGCTATGGGAGTCCTGAAAAAATGGAAGACCTTAAGAACAAAATCTTTAGGAACAGAACCTTTAACATAAAATATTTTCTCTGCGAATGAACAAGAAAACACATCAGTCATGTTTAGAAGGACATTAGCTCTGTCACATTTAAGCCTCCAAAAGACTTTTTATAACTCAAGAAGTATTTCAAATAAAATCACTTTGCTCACAAATCAGAATTGGTTTGTAATGCTCTTGCCTGTGCTTAGGCTAAAGGTCTTATTGATCTGTCCTGGGCACATCAATTTTGTATCTCTAGAGTTCTTGCGTATCTTTACTCCTCTGACACCACAGACTAGTGCCTGCAGCTCATGCTGACACTGTGAGCTCCTGGGGTACAAGAAAGCAGACAAGTCTGGCATGCTTCTGTCCTATCTGTCTTTGATGCACTCTCAGCTCTTCCAAAATCCATTTATCTGTTCCCTGAAATCCTTATTGTGTCCTCATGCTCGTCTCAGCCACATCAGTTATTTTTCCAAAACACAGAGACAACTGTGGAAGTATTGCATTTCTCAGATTACTCTAACGGGCAATGACAGCTTTGAAAACTTTTACCACTCGGAAGTACTGGACAGTAAGGAAGGAACAGGAGAGATTTCAACCATGATCCGCAAGAAAGAGTAAACACAAAATGCCTCAAGCTGGAAATCTGGACTCTGCACTGTTGGTCCCAAGTGAAATGGCCTGACTTGCCTTTCTAAGGAGAAAGACCAGGTACGTTTGAGAGAAAAAAGACTCAAGTACAGCCTGAGATGTTTGGCTTCATGGGGATCTCATCTCAGTGTACTTGGCCTATGTGCCCTGGGGACACAGTCTCTGTGTTACAATTCTGGGGCAAACCAGATTTGATTTGCAGCACGAGTGGCAGGTTAGCAGCAGCTTTCCCAGCATTGCTTGTGTGGGAAATACTGAGCTAGGATGTATTGCAGCTCTGGTGAGCCAAGCCAGTGCATCTGCTGGGTAACTGATTCCCTGATGTCCTAGCACAAGAATGGGAGAACATCTGAGTCACCATGAGTGCTGTGTTTTGGTCAGGCCATTCTGCAGAGTAGCCCTGGGGGCACAAAGAGCCAGTACCATCTACCCCAAAAGTCATGCTGCGCAGACCACCAACACTACTTCAGCATCAGACCTCATCCCACGACATCCCAACTGCCTCTCCAAGCAGGCCACAACACAGGCGGCTCCTCCACTTCCCAGGCTGGCCAGAGGTCTCTAAGTTTAAGCCAGCCTGAGGGAGCAACGCAAAAAGAAGCGTACAGATAAGGTTGTCACAAGTTTCTCCCTTGTACCATACTAGCTGGGACCTTTTTACGCATTCCCAGAGGACTCTCCAAGGATATGGCAAGTCCTATCAAATCAAGTGAAGGAATTTAGCCCTGTGGACTTCGACATAGACTCAAAGCACAATTTAGATCGGAGGTCTAGAGACCTCTGGAGGTCTCTGGTCCCACCCCACTCAAACCAGAGGCAACACCAACATTACATTAGGTTTCTCAGGTACATTGTGGGTGTCTTTGAGAGCACGGTGCATTCACAGAATCATAGAATCATGTAGGTTGGAAAAGACCTCTAAAATCATCAAGTCCAACCGTTAACCCAGTACTGCCAAGCCCACCACTAACCCTGTCCCTAAGCACCCTATTCTGAACCCTATGATGTACCTTGCTCTTGTTTACACATTTACAAAGTTGATGGATTTTATTTTCTCTAATTCCTTTTTCCTATTTTAAAGGAAGACATATATGAAGAACATTAAATGTGAAGAGCAACTCAATGTATCTGTCAACATTCAAAAACTAAGAATGTGTACCAATTTCATAAACGTACAGTACAACACTACTTTTTGTGTGGTATTTTACAGGCTTTGTGATCTAAAGTTTAATTTCAATATGCAGTTTTTACTGTGGCTACCTTAGTTTTCCCAGGACATAAAAGAACATCTGGAAAAGAGTAAAGGGAGTCATGGATTTTTTTAAGCAGGTCTTCAATACTGTCAAGAGATTTCATACATATCCTTGGAAAATCAGCATGAGGTGGATGCAGAGGCTGATTTGATGTGCCTGTCAGGAAATGAGGAGCATTTAGCACGAAGATAAGCACTGTACAGGCATATGCTGACTTTTTACCTCCATTACTTCAGGCTGCATCTCTCGTGGACTGATAGTCTGTTGTGACATTCTGGTCAAACATCCCTCTTGATTTTAAGCTCCAAGAGGGCTGTATGATGATGTAGTCTGACACAGAGTTTCACTTACTGGTACCTGCCTCCAGCACAATAATTTCTGCTTGAACTGGATCTAGAGAAAGAGGCGCTGCATACTGATTTGAAGATCCTGCATGGCAGAGCATCTGCCAGCTCTGAAGGCAGCAGTTAACTGCTCTCCTGGCTAAACGCTGATTTCTCATCTCCAGCTGCTGGATCTTGCCAATCCTCTGCTTGTTAGGTTAGTATGACTAAGGTGTAACAAATCCTCCAAACTCTTGTTCCACATGGCAGACTCAAAACAGACTGATCCAGCCTCTCTGAGAAGGGAGTTTATGAATTCACAATCAGCTTCCAGGCCAGGATAATATCTTAACCTCCGTGTACAGATTTCATAACTCAGAATTTGTTCTGTGTTTAGCTGAAAATTTATCTCAGTCGGTAACAATGACTCTGTACCGAGAACCTGACTGTATGTACAGATTCAGGTCTTTAAATTCATACCCAGGCACCTGGCAGGATGGAAACGAGCTTGAGGGCAGGGGGAGAGCGGAGGCGGCAGCCACCGTGAGCTCAGGGCTGTCAGCTGGAGGCGATCCACCGGAGATGTTGAGTTGCGTGTGTGGGAAGAGCTCAGAAATAGCACTCCTTTAAAAATCCTGGGATTTTAAAGCAGACTTCTGGGGCCTCGCTCCCGGTTTGGCTCCAGCAGTCCCGGCAGAGCCACCTCCAGCGTGTTGGCCCTCCAGGAGTGATGAGGCGGGAGGTCAGGGCCCTGCTGAGGGGCCTGCCCCGCCGCCGGGCCCATCCCGGCCCGGCAGCGCTCAATAACGCGGCAACGGTTGCCGGGGCTTCCCCGGCCCTGAGCAAGCCCGGGCAGCTGCTGCGGGCCGGCGGCCGGGCTCCCGCTCGGCACCGCTCCCTCCCGCCTCGGAGGGGCCCGGGCCCGGTGCAGG
>JAVJGI010000038.1:379821-390085 GCA_035590275.1 Ibycter americanus
GCCCCCGGGCCGGGTTGCGCCGCGGCGGGGCCTGCATCCCCCCACGGTGGCCCTCGGTCCCTCTGGGTCCCCTCCTGGTGGCCCTGGGCCCCCCGTGGTGGCCCTCGGTCCCTCTGGATCCCCTCCTGGTGGCCCTGGGGCCCCCCGTGGTGGCCCTCGGTCCCTCTGGATCCCCTCCTGGGGCCCTTGGCAGTGATTCTCGGTCTCCTCATGGTGGCCCCAGCGCCCTTCATCATGACATGGTGCGGGTCAGAGGCTGGGGCCGGGACCATGGTCCTGGATCATGCTGTGCTGTGTGACTGGCCTGTGCGCCATGGAGCTGCCAGGCTGAGCGGGCAAGCTGGAAGGCTCTGATACATATATTGATTTTTCTGGTGGTGGTTTATGGTCTTCATGCTTCTGGGCATGTCTCCTGGTGAGGGTACCAGCCCTAGTGCAAGGCTGGGAGAGCCGTGGTGTGCGCCCTAGACCGGGTGGTGCATTAAGGCAGCCCTTTAAAACTGAAATGGAGGGTGTTTAGCTCATGTCCTGGTCTCTGTGTCATGCTGGCTGATCAGCTGGTGCATGTAGGGGTGTGCTGTCGCTCCAGCGAAGAGGATGTCACCGCTAGCACTGAGGCTGAAGGTGAGGCTATGAGCCTGAGTTGCTGTGCTTGTCAGATCTCGCTTGTGAAGATCTTTGCTCTCTCAGTACTTACAGTATCGACACTCGCTACCTGCATGCTGTTTCTCTGAATCACTGAAAAGTGGTATTTGAGCTAAAGCTGACATTTGTTTGTATTATTCAATAGGACATGCTTTGCCTGGCTTTGTCTTTTGTGAGTTTGAACCCATCTTTGTGGCTTTTTCTCACAGAAGATACTTCCCTTATCCTAGCAACTTCCCCATTAGCAGGGAGAAAAAAAATGCTAAGTGGCTCAAAGGTCCTAAAGACCTCCCTGCTAGCCCAGTAGTCCTTGCAGGGGAGAATAATTTTCTTCTTTTTTTAATCCAGCAATGAACACTGTTGGCAGAGCTCTCTGTGTGTGTACTTCTTTCAGTGCTGTGTCGGGTGAGCAGGTGTTTTAGTTTCTGTAGGCCTGTGCAAATCAACCAAAGAAAGACTGTGTATGTGGACTGACCACATACCAATATATTTTCTGTCCATGTCTTCATGAAATTTGCAAATTTGCCAGGTTTATGCCCTTTCTTTGCATAAAGGAAATGTAATTTAAAAAAAAAATACACAAAGCAAATGCAGTCCCTGGAGGCTGCAGTCCTCTGTTTACCAATACTAAGGTGCACAGCAGCAGAGCAGACTGCCTCTGCTTCTTTGTGTTCTCCTCTATGTTCCTGTCGATGCTTGTGACTTCCTGGACTTCATCTAGGCCGCCTCAGAGATCCCATCACTCAGTGTGCTACAGAACGTTCTTTGTGGCTGCTAACAAAGGCTGAGGATTGCTATACTTTGGTTCTAAGCTGAGATCGTGTCACCTTCCTTCTTTATGCCTCATTTTAACTGTAACATTGTAGTGACCTTAATTCATAGATGTCGTTCTTCCTAGAAAAATAAGTGCGTCCAGTGCCCAGTGGGCATGATTGCTCGATCTCTCATGCTTACAAATTGCCGCTGCTTTAAGGGTTTTACTTCTTTTGCTTAGATTGTATTTCTTCCAAATTTGCTTTTTCATATGGAAACCCCAAAATGACAAACCTGCCAAGTGGCATGCACAATTACCGAGTGTTTGTGGGAGAGCGTTCTCCGCAGGAAATGACAGCTTGGTAAGCCTCAAAGTGGACCCGCTTCCTATGCGTGCCAATGACAAGTGTGTTGGTGAGTGTCATGGGATGGCAGTTGATCGCTCTCCAAACACTTGTGGGTACAGAGTGTTTTGGCCATGGCTGTAACCTGAGGGAGCTCAAAATGCTGTACTGTATAATGGACTAAGAGTCTCTGCGAGGGCTTTCTTTGCCTCATCATTTGCCTCCTGTGAATTTGGGGACTACTTGGCTAGCTGTAATGTGCGGCTTTTGTCAGACTTGGGCTACTCAAGGCTTTGTTCAGAACTGATGCCTGGGTTGTGCCCGCTGTGATGCACAGATGTAGTGTCATGAATGGATGGTGTAGCACTGAGACTTTGCATCATAAAGAACTGTGTTTGCCAATCCATGTGTCTGTAGTTTCCTTCCTTCGCTCACTTCTGACTTAAATGTTTACTTTAAAAAGTTCTCAATTTTACTTAGTATTAATTTCTTCCCATTTTCCAGAATGAGGAGAAACCACTGATCACCACTTGAACCCCTGGCTTTTGAAAACACTTTTCTCTGCCGCTGTGTTAAGTAGTGTGGGAAAGCTGAAACACCCATCAGTTATACCGACAGTGTTCTTCCTTGTAGTGAAAACTGAAGAGCAGTTTTAGCAAATGCTCCCCTGGATCCCAGTTGTGCACTGGCATTTCTGTCTTTGTTCGGACAAGTTAGCATAACTTGGGATGTGTTAAGAGCTGATCATTGGCTCCACCTCAGAAGGAAACTAGTCTGTCATCTTTTGGAGGAGGGTTCTAGAAATTGAAGGGGTTTTTCCCCTAGAATGTGCAGAAATATTCTTCTTATTATGAAAATAAACAACTTCTGTTTCCAGGTTCTTACATGGTCATCTTCACTGTACTGTGAATGCCTTCCAGAATGCAGTGAGCTACATGTTAGCGCTGTCCTGCCAGCATCTCTCTTCCTGTATA
Organism: Ibycter americanus; assembly: GCA_035590275.1. Lineage (NCBI taxonomy): Eukaryota > Metazoa > Chordata > Aves > Falconiformes > Falconidae > Ibycter > Ibycter americanus. The sequence continues at coordinate 382,538 of JAVJGI010000038.1, forward strand.
GGTGAGAAGAAATTGGAGGGGTTTGTTACAATATACTTTTGTGTATCTCCATTAGTGACGGCAAAACCAAGACATGGCCTCAGATAAGAATGTGGTTCCAAAATTTTAGGTCTGTTCTCCTGCAGAGTGAGTTGCATGATATATGGATGGAATGGGAGGCAGCAACATTATGTTTCACAACAGAGCTATGACTTGGAGCCCCTGCCTTAAGGCTTTCAGCAGCTTAGGCATCCTGGGGTAAAACTCCTTATGATTCCAAGTGACTCCCCTTAATTATGGGAATGTCTTTTCCTGGATGCTTCAGTTGATTTCTGGATCTGTACTGCTACGTACTTTTTATGACATGTTAGAAATGTGTTTGTGTTAGGGAGTATCAATCCCTTACTGCTTTACTTCTGCTGGTTAGCAGAACTCGGATATTAAACAATCAAGGGGGAAACTAATCTGAAATTCTGACAGCAGAGATGTGTCTCGTACCACTAAATGCCTGCAAAAGGAAAGCTGCTGGTACTGTGTTTTGATTAGCATTGTATGACCATCATTTTGCATTGCTTCTGAGTGCAAATATGTGCATGTATTGATAAAAGAGGGACTCTGCCCCCACAGCACAGCACTAAGCACTGTGTACAGTTCTCTAATGCTGCATAGGCAGCCTGGAGCTACAGCTCCGAGTCTTCACGGGATGTTCAGAGTCAAATTGTCTTCATTCTGAGATCCTTCTTTAAAGGATGATGCAGAATAGCTTGGGATCCTAGCATCACATGCATTATGTGAAGTTACTTGAAATATTTTCTTCCTTCCAAGCAATCTTGGCACGCGAGTAAACTGCGAGCCAAGTAACAACCAAGTAGTGGAGTGTAGCAGAAGTACAAGGGAAGCAGGAGGTAATAGTCTCTATCATATTAGTGTTGTCCCCATGGTTTGTGTTTTAGTCAACAGTATAAAGAGAGTATGGGCATGGCTGATTATTGAGTATTAACTGTGGGGACAGGAACTTCTTTACCAGCACCAGGCAGATCTGTGAAGAACAGGTGTCTACAGCTTCAACCTGATGCAATGCAATACATTACTGAGAGGTGTGGTGCCCTTGTAGTCTCCTGTCAGTAGATGTCTGTAAATTCGTATCCTCTTTCTTCTGAGTATGTATGGTCTACATCTCGATTTGCTTGTTGGAATCGTATGAACTTGTCTGATCAGTTCAGACCTTTGGTGACATCTGTGTGCTTCATCTGTTGTACCAAACAGCTTAGTCTTGTTTTAGGAATGTGTTGTGTAGACCAAGTTAGGAACTCGTTTTACTTTCTAAATGCAGTGCATGGTCTGTCATACAGCAGGTCGGACAAGGTAATTTGCTGTTCCTTTCTGACTCTGGATGCTGTAAAGTTTGTTCAGTGTGTCAACAGACTTGAAAGGCCTCTTGCCTCATATTACTTTGAGTATCACCATTGCCTCCTGTGTTTCTCTTCTGTACTGTGAAGTGTATCTCTCTGTATCATGGAAATGGCTCAGTCTCAGCAGACACATTTCTTCCCTTCTGCTACTGTGTCATGGAATGCCTCTGCAGGAATATCTTTGACTGCTCTTATTTTTTCTACTTCTGTATTACCTCCTTTTTCCCCAGCTGTGGCAAATTCTGAGCCAAGTGATCATGCTTTCTGTTCACCAAGTATCTGCTCAATCTGTAATGAACTATAGGCTCCTTGGCAAGAAAAGTCATGGGCTTTCATCTGAATCGTACTTGCACTGACTACTTTTTCAAAAGTAATGGGAAAAAAGGTTGCTTTTGCAGCATGCTGCATGGAGACATCCTTCTTTTGAGGTCCATTCATGCTGATGAGCTTGCAGCTATGTGCAGGATGCGATTAGTGAGTCCACCTGCTAGTCCATTGCTCATGAATCATCAGATGCTGTGCCAGCAGCTTCATGGCGGATGCATTGAACCACAAAGCTGATGCTTTGTGAAATAGAATCTCAGTTTTGTACCTGTAGAGGTGCAAATTTAGTGGATTCGCAGAATTTACTATTCCCAAAGATTGACCTTTGAGAGGGTAACATTCCTTCGAAAAAATAAGAATTCCAAAATTATGTGTCTTAGAGGTGATAAAATGGTCAGGGGACAAAGTCAGGATTGTGTAAGTACCATCACTGTATCTGCTATCGTTTTACTTTCAAATGTTTAAGCTGAACCTATATTTAACCTTTAACTCTGAACTTTATGGCCTATAAATTGTCATTCTTTTTAGGAACCTTGACCACCATAAGCTTGAAGAATGGATCAGGAATTGAACAGTTAAGATTTCTATTTGGTTTGGTTTTAGAGCAGAGTGATGAGGTGAGGACTCCATGTAAACTGCAGCGTGTCTGTCAAACACATCCAGCCCAGGGAGGGATCTCCCTCGACTGTTTCTTGTAGTAAAGCTTGGAGCTACTGCATGGAGAGGAGAGTTTTGTTGTCTTGCACAAATGACACATGTAATTTCTGCTATATCTAATCTCAGCTAGCTCATTTTACAGTGCAGTTTGACTGTCCTGATCCGTAATGAACTTTGTCTCTTTTACTTGCCGTGTAAGTGAATTCTGTAGGGAAATTCCATCCTTCCCCTTGTTCTTTCAGTTCTTGTTCTCACAACAAAAGAAAGGACAAATCTCTGTTGAAACCTCTCTGACAGATCACATTTTTAAAAACCGCTGAGTGTTGTTGGCTTTTTGATCATACTACTGAAAAATAAACCTTTGTCTCCCTTCTAATTTACAGCTGTCAGAGAAAGATAAACCCTATGTAGATATCCAGGGACTGACAGCCTCCACCATGGAAATCCTGCTAGACTTTGTATATACAGAAACTGTTCACGTGACAGTAGAAAATGTTCAAGAATTGCTCCCAGCGGCATGTCTGCTTCAGCTGAAAGGTAATTGCCAAGTATCAGCACAAATTGCACAATTGATGCTGTTTAGAGATTTGGTTTGTCTGACCATTCTGTAAATGGAAGACAGATTGTGGAAGGCATGATATTTATAAGCACTTATGTCAAACTTCTGTTGTCCTGTGCACTGTGGTCTCATTGGTAGAGGAACTGGTTTGAGTGGAAAAAAAGATGATAAAACAGGTTATTGTTCCATGCTTTGGGCTACTGTATTTCTGCATGAGAATTCCCAAGAGGAATTGTGGGCTGTATAGCTCACAAACGTTACAACTCAGTCAACTTATAATAATAAGCAAATCCTAGATGCCGTTTGACCTGCCATCATAGTATGTCTGGGTCATTAACAGACTGGTTGATGTCACTGCATGTGCATCGATGGAGCTATCCCAGGCAATTATCCCAAATCCCAGGCAACTTATCAAAAAGACATTGGAGAAAACCTAGAAATCTGGTAGTCATATCCACTAGCATATACATTTTTTGTTTATAATCCATGAAGCTGAGTACAACTCACATTTGAGTCTCTTCCTAGTATCAGACTTATTTAATTTTTGTGTTCAAGTAGAATAGCCAGAGATCAAAACAGCCCATACACGTGGTCTACTGCTTAGTGTTTTCTCTTCCCTCCAAAGAAATGTTTGCATGTGTGTGTTTCTGTAGTATTTTTGAGCTTGTTATTTGAGTTGGATTTTCATTGTTGTTTAGAACTTTCTTTTCTGAAGCCCTTTCCAAAGCAGTGGATTGATAGTAAGCATGCAGTGCTCATTCACCCCTCCAATTTTCCGTAGGTGTGAAACAAGCTTGCTGTGAGTTTCTAGAAAGCCAGCTGGATCCATCAAATTGTTTGGGCATTCGGGATTTTGCTGAGACACACAATTGTGTTGATCTAATGCAAGCTGCAGAGGTCTTCAGCCAGAAACATTTTCCAGAGGTGGTTCAGCATGAAGAGTTTATCCTCTTAAATCAAGAAGAGGTTGAAAAGCTCATCAAGTGTGATGAAATTCAGGTAAAACCTGAAAAGTACCATTACTGTGCAAAGCATTGAAGTAAAACGTTGAAACCAGTCAGAAATTAGACCGTACTTCTAGGGTGGATTTTTCACGGAATTCCTGAATTTGAAATTTGATTTCCAAGAAGCTGCTTCTAATTTTTCAGCCATGTCATCTGAAATTGATCACTAACATGTAGCTTCTGTGTAAGAATCTGCTATCACTGAAGTATTTCTTGCAAGTAAGACTATCACAGTTACCTCTGCGGGGTTCTTGTTCCCTTGTCCCCTCCTTTTCCCCAGAGGAGCTTTCAGAGGTTACAAAGACAAGTTGTCTCAATGCCTGCATTTCAGAAATACCCCCAAGACTTAACTTCTATTTGTAGACTGTTGCATGCTTCTCAGCAGCACAAGGAACGCATGTGTCATCCCAGGCATTTGGGTGCCCTGCGCTTTTACAAGCAGGAGAATGCACGGTGGTGCAGGGTAGCATGACCCTTCAGGGAGTTATATGCATATTTAGCTCCCTTAAGGTTGGTTTCTGGAGGATTTACTGTTTGGCTGGAACCTGTGGAGTACTTTTTTCCAAATTTTCTATGCATAAGTTGAACATTCCTTGGTAATGGGGAGGGGACTTGATTTGTTTTTTTTTTATTGAGATGGACTTTGTCAAGAGTTAATGTTTGCTTCCGTTCTAAAAGAAGTGATTGAAGCAATCTCTATTCAGAGTTAACAACATGAACTCTTAGAAGCAAACCAATGTAAGTGATATCTTTGGTGGGACTCCGGAAAAGCCAGTACAGGGGTAGCCAGAGGGGAATTCTTGATGTATGCTTTGAAAGTCTGCCTTGAGAGTGGCCTTCAGCCAAGGTGACATCCTCTTGTTAACAGGCCTGCTTGAGAAAGCATGCAGGATAGCAGTGAAAGACCCTGGCACAGGCTGAGATCAGCAGTGGGGAACGGCTGAGTGTGTTTGGTGTTTAACAAGCTGCAGCTTTAATGCTGTGAGGGTTTGAGCTTATGTGGGTTGTGGTGAGTACTGACACAGCGCTTCTGGACAGTGAGGAGGAAATAATGAGGTACTTGAGAATGACCCAGCCAAACTAATCAGATGATCCGCACAGGCGAAGTAAAATTCATTGTGGATTGCAAGGACCGATTCGGGCCTTGCAGACACACGGTGAGGTGTGCATTCGTCATGTGCCAGTTCAGAGATGATGTGCTGTATCAGAGGGTGCTGAGGGGGCACCCTCGGAAAATCCCCTGGCTGTTCGAGAAGTATAACAGCAGGTGCCCCCTGTGACACTGCGTTTAGTCTTACTCATTGTTTATCAGAAAACGGAAATGGTTTCCTGAACAACGAAACTGTTAATGTATTAGAGGACAGTCAGTTTGGGAGGGAATAAAATGATACAGGATTATTGCATTTAAGAAGGTGCTGGGAACAATGACGTACTCTGCTCTGCTTTTGTGAGCTCTAATTATTTTCCCTGTAATTCAAATAGAAAGAGGCCATTTCAAATTGCACTGTAACAAATATAAATCAATGGCTTGGAACAATTGCCTTATGTAATTAACCTCTGTGGCTCTCTGCTTCAGAATATTCTGCAGCAGACAGCTTCAAACTGAATTTCAAAGTGGACCAGTCATATATTGATGGGAAGGCTCAATCCTATTATTGCAGTATCTCCTCTTATCTTCATATTTAATAACAGTTAACAGACCTCATGATAATAAATTAATGTCTGATTTGCTTTTACATTGGATAATCTGAAGACGTGCAAAAAGAAAACCAAGCCTAAATAATATATGATAGAGCTTTTCACAATTCTTTTGCTTTTGGCAGTCATAGATGTCCAAAGCACCTGAGGTTCTCTGAAAGTATCATATTTAGGTGGTTTAGTCAGTGTAATCTCGAAGTGGTGTGGGCACCTGCATATGCTGGTTCTAAATGGAGAGAGAAATAAACCAGTCATAAAATAAAATAAACAGTAGAAGTAAACAGTAACATTCACACCCCAGGGTTCTTCACTCTGAAATCCAGTTGTTTATGGTTTCTTAAATGTGGATTGAATTGGAAAAAACCCAAAACTTAAATGTACCTGGTATGGCGTGGGTGTTAAAGGGGCAGTGCATGGGCACAGGGCTGCAGGGGATTTGGTGAGATTCTGCTCCATAAAAAGGAAACTTGATTCTGATCATCTTTATGATGGTACTTTGCATTTTGCAGGACTGTAACTCCTGCTCCACTGAGAAGTCGGGGGAGCCGCCTGTCATTGCGCTCTCCCAGCAGCGTGGTGGCTCCCAGCTTCTGGCTCTGCTGCATGCTGTAAAGCTCACTTTTCTGGCACTCATACTGCCACTTGTTGATCTCAGCTGTAAGGAAAAAAACAAATGCAGTTTTAAGGAAAAGAAAATGAGGAAATTTCATAGTGCTTGTAAATACAGCTCATGGGAATTTCCATAACAGACTCTTACTTGAAATGTCCTGCTTTTTTGCTAGCTGTGAAGCAGTGTCAACAGCCTGGAAGTTGTCTGTTCCATAGCAGTAGCTGAAGTATTACACTGCAGTCTGATCAGTGTGTGCCTCCTCTTTCCAGGTGGACTCTGAAGAGCCAGTTTTTGAGGCAGTTATAAACTGGGTGAAGCACTCAAAAAAAGAACGGGAAGCATCGCTGCCAGAGCTGCTGCAGTATGTGCGCATGCCGCTCCTCACCCCCCGCTACATCACAGATGTCATCGACACCGAGGTATCGGCAGCCCAGGTTCACGGACATAGAACAGCTGGGAGCCGGTATCTGTGTGCGATTGCTGTGTTCCCTGGTTAGACTCCTGCTGCCCTAACAAAACAAGTTAAAAGCCACTTTCTCTGCTGATGCTTTTTGATGCTGACTCTGTGGAGCTGTCCCTGTTCACTGGAGTGCCCACTGTTTTACTCGGAGGTAGATTGCTGTGCCAGCAGTTACAGCATCCTGCTGCTCAGCTGGGAGGGCACCCCATCCAGAGCAGTTAGGCAGTTGTCTCCTCTGATATTTATAGCACCTTTCTGTTGTCATCTGTTACTAGTTTCTAAGAAGCGCTTTCTGCCTTTCATTCACAAGCACTAGTGGGTCTCCTACTCTAGGCAGAAGGCTGCTGGCATGCGATGCTGGGGAGGAAACAGCTCCTCAGGAATTGTTTTAGGTGCAGATGGCGAGCGTGTACCTTTGAATGAGGACAGCAGCTGTGCAGGTCCAGGGCCAGCACACAGCTAAGAGCCAGATCTAATATTGCATCTTTGTGTGGCTGGGGTGTTGCAGGGGCAAACCAAAATGTGGGTAATGATAAGAGATAATTAAACTTTTGCAATGGAAGTTTAATTCCAAACAGGAGGTGATGCTGACCCCATACCAGGTTTGGCAGGAAGGCACAGAGAAGTTCAAATCAGCATTGTGGTTTGATGTGAGGTAGCCAGTGGTTGCTAGCCCTTGTCACCTGACAGGTGCTGGGTGTTGAATGACAGACTTCTCTGCGTAGAGAAATGGCTGATTTAACAACATTTATCTCTAATCCCTCAGTAAGTTTGCAGACAGCCCCGAGCTGGGGGGGAGCGTTGATCTGCTGGAGGGCAGGAGGCTCTGCAGAGGGGTCTGGGCA
>JAVJGI010000038.1:390539-402750 GCA_035590275.1 Ibycter americanus
CGGCTCAGGGGGGGACCTCGTGGCTCCCTGCAACTGCCTGACAGGAGGCTGTAGTGAGGTGGGCATCCATCTCTTTTTCCCAGGTAACAAGTAATAGAATGAGAGGAAATGGCCTCAAGTTGCACCAGGGGAGGTTTAGGTTGGATATTAGGAAAAATGTCTTCATGGAAAGGGTGGTCAGATGTTGGAACAGGCTGCCCAGGGAGGGCGTGGAATCGCCATCCCTGGAAGCATTCAGAAAACACATAGATTTGGTGCTTAGGGACATGGATTAGTGGTGGGCTTGGCAGTGCTGGGTGAATGGTTGGATTTGATCTTAAAGGTCCTTTGCAACCTAAATCATTCCACAATTTTAATGTGGTATAGCTGCCTTTTATGGATGTTCTTTAATAAGGGCAGCTAACAGGCAGTTAAGCTGTGCCAGAGCCAAAATGTGTTTAGTCAGATTGTTATGGTCCACTTTAAAGTGAAGCTGAAGCTAATGCAAAAGGGACTAGTACCAAAACAATGAGATCTGTTCCAAAACTAGCCTAAGATAGTGTATACAGGGCCTCAGCTTTCTTATTGCACAGGCAGACCTCTTCAGTCTGGAAGTGACACATGCTGGTGGGACATTGTCATCTGGGGGCCGCATGGAGAGTAGAGCGTTGGCCCTGTGTGGCATCACCTGCTCTGAACCTGGCCTTCTTGCACAAGCACCAAAATTTTGTAAAAATAAATCTTACCTTATTGCAGCAGCGTATAGCAGCAAACGCCCAAAGGGAGCTGAACGCTGGACGTTCAAGGGAGGTTGGTGCAGGCCCTCAGCCAGGGAGGGGAACCGCGCAGCGTTCTGCAAGGAGATGAGACTGTCCTTGGGCTGCAGTGCCCCCCGCTTCTTTTAAAGAGGACCTTGCTGCTCCTGTTGTCTCTTTGTAGCTCTGTCCCATGTGCACGGGGATCAAGCTAATAGATCCAGCTAAACTGCTTCATTGTGCTGTGCACCTTGTTTCTTTCTTCTCTGATGGCAGGTGCGTGCTGAAAGTTGATCATATAGGTGAGATCCAGCCAAACTGATCTCAAGTGTAGTTTCACTGCCAGTCCCCCTTCTCGTACTTCAGCTGGCATAAATGTGGCAGAAGTGGCTTTTCCTTAGTTTTCCAATATAGTTATTTTTGTTATGGAACCTGCAGTGCCAGACTTTGTGTGAGAGTTGAGCCACATCATCTCAGCTGCAGTCCAGTCTTAAGTTGTCTCCACATTTCCTTGCGTGCAAGTATTTGCACCGTGACTCTACTAGCAACAGCCTGCACACAAGTCATTTTTATGCTGTCTGAACTGATGAGAGTTGGCTTCAGGACAGTTCTCCTGAGGGATCTTAAAATACATTGCATGTACCAGTGACTCATGTTTTTCCTCAGCCTTTTATACGATGCAGTCTGCAGTGCAGAGACCTCGTAGATGAAGCTAAGAAGTTTCACCTTCGGCCTGAGCTCCGGAGTCAGATGCAAGGACCCAGGACTAGAGCACGTCTAGGTGAGCAGCAAAGGACAGGACACTAAGGCGGTCTGGGGCATTGGCAGGTACTGTGTTACACACCATGTCTAGTGCCTTGTGATTGTACTGAAGTGCTTCACAGCAGTAACTTGTCAATCCACAGTCCCCAGTGGTACAGAAAGGCGACTGGAGCAAAGGACAGAGGTATGGTTTTTTTCAAAGCAGAATTGCTTAGTGACAGTGTGGGGGCTAGTTGGTTGCCTTTAATCCCAGGACTCTGCTGTAACCATAAAATCAGTTTCCTTCCTTGTTGGTGCCTCCAGATATGTTTCTCTCAGTATGCACCTGTCCGAGATTTGCGGGAAGAGTTTCTTCCTGTCAAAAAAGGCAGGTATCAGTGTCAGAAACAAAAAGAGCTGTGAGGTGGAAGACGGTTCAGCAGAGAGGGGAGGGCACAAGCAGGGAGGTGGAGAGGTCCCCCTTTCCTTTCAGAGGTACTTCTCCACCCCTCCCCAAGTCTTGTTAAGGTAAATAAATTATGATTTCTTCCTCTGTTTCAGTAAATCCTACCAAACAAGGTCTGAATTGTTGGGAAAATGCTTGGCTTAGGGGTGTAAGCACTTGAGAGCAACATAAACAGTAGGAATGGTCTACAGAAGGAAAAGGTCGTTTACGGGCTTCTGCATGACTGTGCCCATTCCTCACCAGATGCCCCTTCTCTTACTTTCAGGCTCACTCTCTCAGGACTGTCTCTGCCATGCCTTTATCCTGGGTGCACTCACAGGGCACTGCCATCGGTGCCAGCATTGACTTCTCCTCCTGCAAGCACACCTCCCTGCGTGTTCGCCAGTGCTGCTGCTTGTGCAGTGGAGAGGGACCCTGAAAAACCCTGTGTGGCCATTTCCTGTTATTAACACTGTTTTAAGGGGCAGAAAGCAGTTTAACCACTACAGGAGGAGGGCAAATTAGGTTTGCCAGAGAGAAACATTGATTAAACTTTTTTGGCCTGCGGGGAATGTTGTTTTGATGTGGGCATAGTCCAGGCCACAGCACGTCTCCTGTTTTTGTGGGAACATCCTACACAGGTTTCAATGACATGCAGTTCAGCTCAACCTGTCATTTTAGAAAGACACATTTCATTTTGTTCTTAGTAGGAATGCTTCACCTGATAAAGGAGACATCACAAAACCATTTTATTGCTTAATTGTACAGGTAAAAGCCATGCACCTTATTGCTAAGGTTCATCTTCTGGATTCAACCCTGCCTTTTTTAATTGATTCGATACCATCTGCTGTCAGCAATGCTCTTATCCTGTGTCACTTATGAACTGTGATCAAGTGGTATATTAACCTTCTATGGGATAAACTGAAATGATTGCACTTTCAGCTGTTATACTGAACTGGAGGCTTTCCAAGTTGTTGTTGGAGCTCCTTTGTGATTCCTTCCCAGTTTTTTTTTTTTTATATATATACTATTATTCTTCATCTGAGGTGTCAGCTGTTTTGCTTTGTGACAGACAGGGTCTTGTTAAATCTTTTTTGCTTGGTGTTCAGTCCTTCTGCAATGAAAAGCTGAACAGTTCTAAACTCTAGTAAAACTCTGTTACAGAAAGGGCCCAAGGGATCCAGGAGATGCTCATCTATTTTTGAAACTAGGGTAGAGGCCTGCCTTCAAGGCAATCGTTACAAGGGCAATTAAAGCTCTCCATGTCACAGGTGTTATTCAACCATCACAAAGAATATATGAAAAATTCAGGGACCATCTCAGAGAAGAGAAAGTAGAGGGAAGGCAGCTTTTGAAATAAAATACATAAGACTTAAGAGAGAATTCCTGGGAAAATATTTCATTAATTTTTCAGGTTTCAGTCAGTCTGACTTGCTTCCCTGTGAAGTGATGAACAAAGGTGCCATCTGGTCTGGATGTCACTTGCAGACAAGGGGAGACGGCCTTTTTTTGGGAGGAGGCTGCAGGGAAGCAGCTATTCTCCTTCAGCTTTCATGGGGCGGTAAGAGGTTTGGGAGAAAATCGTGGAAAGAATGCAAAATAAGATATAAACGAGCCAAGTTCAGCACCTAACTTGGCCAGCTTGTCTTCGCAAGGTGCCTCTAATATCGAATATTAACAGCCCCTCAGCAGATGGCTGCTAACACTTGAGTCAGTCTTACTGCCACGCATCCTGGAAGAGTTTCTCTCTCTTCTTCCCCGCTGAGGACAGAGGGAGACCAAGTGCCTGTAGCCAGGCTAGGTGCCTGCTTCAGCATCGTGATGAAAACAGGGGTTGAGAGGCAGCTCGTTGCACTGAGGGAGGCTCAGTGTTCCTTCGGGTGGTTCCCTGGAAGTGTCCCTTTGGTTGTGAAGGGATTGACTTGACTTTGCTCTCCCTCTTTGCTCTAGGAGCTAATGAAGTCCTGCTCGTGATCGGCGGCTTTGGCAGCCAGCAGTCACCTATTGATGTTGTGGAGAAATACGACCCGAAGACTCAGGAGTGGAGTTTCTTGCCAGTAAGGGACCATTTTTGACCACCATTGGGTTGAACAGGCTGTGATCAAACACTGATCCTGTAGCATCAGCTCTATAACATTCCTCTTTGGGCTGTCCTTTGTGTTCTGCTTAGAATTTCTGACAGAAATTCTTCAGAGCTGCTGGGGTTTACATAGTGAATGCCGAAACCGCTTCACATTTTCAGATTTGCTAAGTAAGCTTTGTGTAAGAGGTAGCTGTCATATTTCTGATCAGATGAGCCTACAGAGACCCACATCTTTGTTGTGGGAGTGAGAGCTATCATGTTTCTTACTGAAGGGGTGTTAAGCTTTAAGGTTAGTGATGATAATTGACATGTCGATAGGAATAGTATAATCAGTTCTGCTTTCAGGCAGGCTGCATGATCTCTGTGGATTCATTGTTTCTGAGCATAATGGGAGATAGTAAGGAAGAGAGAATTCCTGAACTGAGGACTATTTCTACCCAAATTTAGAATCGCCTTCATCTGTGTGAAATGGTGGAGAACTGCCTCTTCTTCAGTATCGCTAATCACAAAAGACCAGTATCCCCTGGTGTCCCAAAATTCTGTTCTTTTTCAGAGGCTAAAAGCTTCGGGTATTTTCATAAAATATTCTGAGTCTCCACATTTTTCCATTAACAGTCTCTGCAGGGAGCCAGTGGGGGGCACACAGACCTCCAAGATACATCAAAGATTCAGTAGCAGCATAAGATAAATGACATTTAATGCAAAATGTTTTAAGTGCAGAGATCTGGCTGCGAGAAGAGAGCATGGCAGAGACTGAATACAGGCAGAGGAAGGCAGATTCAGTTGTTAAGGCTGTAGCCTTTAAATCCGCAGTGCTGTTTGCCTCTGTGGTAGTGGGCCATTTTCCCAAAGAGCAGCAAAAGAGGGTGGAAGAACAGCAGTCGGTCTCCAAGCATCAGTGTTATTTCCTCTCGTGACCTTTTTGTTCTTTTAACTATATTAGAGCATCACCCGTAAGAGGCGCTACGTTGCTACAGTGTCCCTGCACGATCGGATCTATGTGATTGGGGGGTACGACGGCCGCTCTCGTCTCAGCTCAGTGGAGTGCTTGGATTATACATCAGATGAGGATGGCATCTGGTACTCCGTGGCTCCGATGAACGTACGGCGAGGCCTGGCAGGAGCCACAACCCTTGGAGGTATGTGCTGGTCACTGTACTGACAGGGCAGTGAAGCCTGTTCAGTTCTCGTCCTGAAATGCCCTGAGCTGGTATGTGCAGAGTGGGATGGCTCCGAGGGAGGAGGTGAGTCTGAAATTCTGCCTTCTCATCATTTGGATGTAGAAATGGAAAGCTTGCCCACATATCCTGAGAGGAGCTCTGCCTCCGCTTCGTTTTTACAGCGTGTGTCTGTGCGTTGAGGGGAAAGGAACTCTATCAGGGATCATGGAGTGGGAAGCTCTCGGCGTGGTGACAGTGTTGTGTATTACTGAGCACAGGACACCGAGTACAGCAACAACCATCCAGCACTGGGGAGAGGCTGAAACTGGAGCATGTGCAGCAAAGGATTCTTAAGACTTTGGGGAGGTGCTGACATGCTGTTAGTGATAGGCAGGTTTGGGGCATGGCAGTGTTTCAGCAGGTTCTGCAGCATGAAAAAAATAACTGGGGTGTGCATGTTCTCTTTCATCTGTCAGCAAGAAGCACATTTAAGGGCCAGATGGGTTTTATGTTTGCTTTGTTTGTTGGATCTGCGAGCAGGCTAATGCAGTGCACTAGGGTGAGGAGGCTGGGTTTGTCTTGGCTCTGAAGTGCCAAGATCTGCAGTTGTTCCTGTATTTTGCAGTCCATGTTGTGGCTTTGCTCCGTCTGTGAGGGCCTTCTTGCTCTGTGTGCATGCCTGATACTTGGCTCGCTGAGTCCGACCTCTGTCTAACGTTGCAGACATGATCTATGTTTCTGGTGGGTTTGATGGAAGCAGACGTCACACCAGTATGGAACGATACGACCCAAACATCGACCAGTGGAGTATGCTGGGAGACATGCAGACAGCACGGGAAGGAGCGGGACTTGTTGTAGCTAACGGAGTTATCTACTGCCTCGGTAGGTACCCTTAGGATCTCTAGGCATTCTGCAAATCGTTTTTACAGAAATGACAGTGCAGGTGCTGGCTGTGGGAAGCACCAATTATGTCATGTCCAGGTTAGAAGAGAAGGTTTAACTTCGCTGCAGTGGGCACTGCACAGCTCTGTTGGCGAAGGCAGCCTGCTCTCACCATTACCATCGCAATGGCTTAGACTAGAGCTGCCACATAACTACAGCAAGTGCTGTCCAAAGCAAGTTGGACACAATCAGCCTACCTTTGAGGGGTGGCAGAAGCACGGGGGATGAGCAGTGCCAGCTGAAGTTTGTGTGGACTGGGCAGTGGCTAGAATGCTCTAGAGGTGAAGCAGATAGCCACAGGACAGAGGCTGCATCTGCTCCACACAAAGCAATGTTGGCTGTAGTGCTCAAAAAATGTATCCCAAGCTGTATGTTTTGCAGTCCTCTGTAGCACTTGTTTCATTTTCAGAGACCCACACCAGCTGTAAATACAGTGAAAGTGCTGGAGGGCAAATCACTCTGAAGATTTCAGAAAGCTTGTTCTGTAGATACACCCCCTGGGCCCCAGAAAAGGCAGGCCCAGCACTGTACCCACATTTGTTGCAGTCCTGTTCCTGGGGAGTCACAAATACTAGACGCTGGTTTATGGGTTCCACTTCCCTCTCCCAAATTCTTCTTCCTCACGCTGTCCCCCCAGGCAGATGTCAGCACACTGCTGCTTTGCTGAAGCTGCATAATGAGATTTCTTGGTATCCTCTTGTGAGACAGCTCTTTGAGACATCGTAGCCTACACTGTGCAGCCTCCTAGTGTCAGCTGGCGCTTGCAGCACACAGACCCTGAGCCAGCGCCAGGTCTGGAGGCTGTACAGCTGCTTTAGGAGGGCGGCATCAACGTTGGCACCAGCACAGGCCATGCAGCGCTAACCTGGCTGTACTGGTTTGGAGAGGTGATGTTCTCTCCCAGCTCAGCCCTGAGCGGTGCAGGGGCAGAGCTCGCTCCGGGCTGGCATTGCAAGCTGCAGGGATCCTCTTTGTTCTGCCAGCCCTGGCGTGCTGTGAGTTGTGCTGATCGCAGTGCGATGTTGTGCTAAAGATAAACCAGGCATGTTACTGCTCTCTACACAGAAAACATTTTCCAGAAGTCAGACCCATATGTTTCTCCTGTATTTTGTTTCAGGTGGCTATGATGGGCTGAACATACTAAATTCTGTAGAGAGGTACGATCCCCACACTGGACACTGGACAAATGTCACCCCAATGGCCACTAAGCGCTCAGGTAAGAGCCCACAGTGCCTTGAGGTCAAAATGTTTTGTGCTGCGTGGAGGAAGCAGTCACTGCTGGCTTGTTCTGCTGCCCCAGATGATGTTGACTGGCCCCAGCAGGTGATTTGGCTTTGAGAAGGGATGATTTTAGGACTTAACTCCCCAGGAGAAAGATTAATTTTCACGTGCCTGATGTCTCCATCCCATGCTGAGATGTGCACAGAGGAATGTGTGTTTGGGTTTATAGGTTACAGGGAGGGAGAGGAAGTCCTGTGTGACTTCCATAAGTAGGAACAGTGCACGGCTTGGAGAAAAGCTGGCAAGGCACAAAGTACAGGCTGTAGTGCAAGATAATGGGGCAGTTTGTTAAGTCGGTGCTTGTCAGCTGCACAGGACTTGGCAAAGGCAGGAGTGCCCTGGCAGGCTGCTCCTTCATCTGCGCTCTGCTGCGTGAAATGCTGGGCCTCAGCTCCTGGGGCGGCAGGAATGCAGGGAGCAGTGCTGCCAGGGCAGCGTCGCACTGCAACAGGTTTACCTTAATGACTTGCAACACAGCACAGTCACGCATTGATTATCCCCCACCAACTCTATCTCTCCTGCTTGGTGTTCTGTCTGAGCTTTAAGTTCAGCGGCTGTATCTAGGAGAAAAGTATAGTTTAAATCCTACTTTTGGAATAACTTTCTGTCTCGGCTCTCCTTCGTTCCTGCAAGGAGTTCCTGTGGGGCTCGCGCAGCTCCTGTGTGCTCAGGTGTTGGCCCTCTGCTGTTGCACTGTGCCTTGGGCCACCTGCCCCAGGACTTCACAGCCGTGCTGGTGAGCAGCCGTGGCCTTGCTCAGCCGCGTGTGGATGGGCAGGATGCTCGGTGCCTCCGCAGCTTTGTGATTCTCAATGGACTGGTTCTGCTGTGCTTACCAGCCCTCTTCCAAAACCCTTTTGAAGTTGCTTTTTCTCTAGTTCTTTCAGTAAATGTCCTTTACAATTAGCCTAGGCAGCATCGTTTCTGTGTGTTCTCTGCTAGAGTGTTCTTGTTCAGGGACAAGTGCTGGTCACTCAGAAGTGGTCTCTGTTCTAAAAACGTTGAAGCTTTCTTGTGCCTGCAGTGGTGTTCACCAAAACCCCAAGCTGTAAACATTTACTCCTGTGACAGGGCTGTTCCTGTTAAGTGTGGTTGGAAAGTATTTCCCATAAGCCAAGAATGGATTTGATTTAGAAGCTGGTTGCTTTCCACATCCGAGAAGACCCCGCATTCAAACACATGATAAAATCTGGGGGTTTTCCTACATCAGAGCCAACATGCATGACCTACCCACAGATCTCTAGAAAGCTTAAGGACGAGACTGCTTTCCCCAAGGGGTCTGTCGTGTGCACCAAAGAAGGTGGCTTCAAGCAAGACCAAAAGCAAAGAGTTCAAGGGAAAAAGCCTTTTATAAAAAGTGTTTCCCAGGTCCATGCTAGCGCCCCACAAGACTTGGAGGCTTTTGGTAGCAGTGCCTTGGCCCACAGAGCAGGCTTCTCAGTGCCACAAGTGAGCGGAAACGTTGTGAGGCTCTTGACCCCCATCACTGGCCCAGCCAGGTTCCTCCCTCAGTGCTGGGACCTGAAGCACCAAGATCTGAAATGGGGGTGTGCCCAAGAACAGGTTTTGCCCCAGGTTTTTGTGCTGCCACTCTGTGGTACTAACACCCCTAACTACTGTTTGCTTAGATGCTAGTTGCGCTTGCAACCTCCACCCTGGTATCAGTTCCAGCCCATCCGTCCTGGTGACCTTGGACCCTGTAGGACTTCTTTTCCCCCAAGTCTTTGACGCACTTTCTAGAGCTGTCTGCATGCGGGTATTTGAATTCGAAGACCAGGACTAACAGTAGTCTTGCCTTTATTCACAGAGATTGTCTCCTCCTTGTTTCTCTTCATCAATTAGGACAGATTCTGGAGGTAGGCCACCCCTCAGAAACCTTGACCATATGGCACTGCTAGACCCCACTTCCCTGATTAGGCCTCGGTCTGGTCTCTCTTCTCAGCCAAAGTCTTCCTTGCTGAGGCTATCGGAGAGCCCACTGCGGCAGCCTGGCCGCTTCCCACTGCTCTGGTGCCATCACCAAGGGCAGACGGTGGAAGTGAGGTTGCATTTGGTGGAACAGAAAGTCTCTTGTACCCTGTTGGCAGAAAAAACAGATGGCTGCCCAAGAGCTGCAGGGTGGCTGGCTCGTTTCCTTCAAGGTAGCCGTCAGTGCAATAGTTGCGTGTTGATGGTAACAGCCTGGCAGGGTTTACTCTGCTCTCGCGATGCAGCTTGCAACAGCAGCGGCTGTTGACCAGAGCATCTAAGGCCACTAAGTGTGTTATTGTCTTAACTGCATTCCTTGGTGCTCTACCTGGTGGGAGCTGCAGACGAGGAACAGAGGCTGGCGGAGGTTTATTTCCTGCTGTTGTCATAAATTCCCAGTTGGGCCAGCTGTATTATTGCTTTTGCTGTGAGAACAGCTGTTCAGACAGATGCTTAGGCCATTTATGCCTCTGTGACTGTGTAGTACACACCAGTTTTCATTTCCCTGCCTTCCAGAGGAGCGGTGCCAAAGAAATCACTCCTCCAGCTTCGCATGGAACAGTGTCGTTCTCCTTGCTACAGCCAGGGGCTGGGTGACACCAGGGGGCCAGAAACGCCAGAGAAACCGGTCCCTGTGCTGACAGCCCCAGCCAGCCACCCGCCAGCAGAGCAAGCCTTGTGCTGGTCAGTTCAGGGGTTGGGGTGTCTTTCAGCCACGGTCAGTATCTCATGTTGCTAGCGCTGCCCTGGCTGCAGTGTTGCTCAGTCCCCCTCACGCCAGAGATTCAGCAGCATTTGGTGGAGGTACAGGTTCTAGTGTGTCGTGTTGGAGGCAACAACAACAGAAGACACTGGGTTATGATGGCTCTTTTGTGGGACACACAAGCGTAAGTGTCCTTCGAAGCAGGAGGAACAGACCTAGTCCAGCCTTGTAACAGCGAGCCCCGGGCCTGGTGCTGACGGTGTCGCTCGTGGGTGTGACTGTGCCGCCTTCTCTCTCTCCAGGGGCTGGAGTGGCTCTGCTGAATGACCATATTTATGTAGTTGGCGGGTTTGATGGGACGGCACATCTCTCCTCTGTGGAAGCCTATAATATTCGCACTGATTCCTGGACAACTGTAACAAGCATGACAACCCCCCGCTGCTACGTGGGGGCCACCGTGCTGCGGGGAAGGCTGTACGCAATCGCTGGGTAAGCGGCTGCCCTGGGCTGGAGACGGAGATGCTCTGCACGTCTGTCTGCTGGAACAAGGGAGCTGAGGTGGCCCAGCCTGCTGCCCCATTTCAGGTGGCCTCTCCTCACATTTATATTTCAAGCATTATGGGAGGAGGCAGCCCACAGAGTCACTGTGCCCAACCTAAATAGGCAGCGTGATGGTCCAGGGCCAAGACGGGCAGGAGTGCGGGAGCAGACAGCAAAAGGGAGCCTTAATGCGGTGGTTTCATTTCAGGCCATTGCCACGGTACTTAGCTGTCCAGCCTCCCAGGAAGGGCTCTGAACACCTCGACCTCTTCCTTCAGCAGCATCCCTCACCTGTAACTTTCTGTCCTTGCAGATACGATGGCAACTCGCTGCTGAGCAGCATTGAGTGCTATGATCCCATCATTGACAACTGGGAAGTGGTAACCTCCCTGGGGATGCAGCGCTGTGACGCTGGAGTCTGCGTCCTTCGGGAGAAGTGATCTGGAGGGAACTTACAAAGAAGAACATCCTAAAAAGTCTCGGCTGGAGGAAGAGTCCCAAGTGGTTTGCAGTGACTGTTCCTGAGAGTTGTGGATGCTGTGGAAATAGGCATGCGAACAGCAGCTTTCTGTGCTGCTTTTGACTAGAGCATGTGCATAAACGTGTTATCTCAGCAGTCATTTGAAATCGGGTGCTCTGAAGCTGGAGGAAGTGGTTGAAGTAGGTCAGGAGAAGCTGCATTCTCTGCTGTTCCTGTGGCTACGTCTATCGGCAGAGCAGAGATGCCCCCAGCCTTGGTGTCAGCCAGCCTGGTGAACGTTTCTGAAGACATGTACATACAACCGGATGGTCTCTTCAGCCACTGCAGGACCACGCAGGTCCTCTGGTTGCTCTCAGCCACGTTGGATGTGTGAGGGTGAATCCTGCTGCTCTTATGTTCCAGCTTCAAATCATCTTGTACATACTGAATGTTTAAACACGCTCCTCAAGCACGCAGCAGTGCGGAGCCAAATTGAGTGAGCGTGTGTGAGGGGGTCCTGCACTGCAGCTGCAGCTGCGGGTTCCTCACAGGTCTGCACGCAAAAGAAGTCGCAGATGAAAGCTGTCAACTACTGAGACCCAAAAGCCTGAGGCTGCAGGGGGTAGAGGGCAGGGGGAGAAGCTCGTTGCCTGGTGTGGAAGCAGGTCTGCAGCGTTTGTGCTCTGATCAAGGGGCTCGGCCAGGTTTATCACATCGTATTTCCCTCAAAAACAGCTTGACAGACCCAGCTGCAGGGCGCGGCGTTTTCCGGCAGCGGGAGCCTTGCGAGGCTGCGGCCCCGCGGGGAGGTCACCGTGCAGAGGCTGAGCCCTGGAAGCAGGGACGCGATTGCTACCGTCACATAGATCTTGCTGGTGAGCGACTGGGCTTCGTCCCTGGACACACCTCTGTCCGGCACAGCCGCGTCAGCCTTTCAGTCAAGTTCATTGTGTTGGTTTTCCTTTTATCTAGGATTTTCCTGCTTCCAGGGCTGTTTTGGAGTGATGACCAGGATTCCGTTCTGCCCTTTGCTCTCGGCTGTTTGTTCCCCTGCCTCTGACACTGGCTGTCCCTCGCCTGCCCCGGGAGCCCCAGGGGCAGCTTTGCCCTGGCTCGCTGGGGCGCTCGCTCGGCTCAGCCCGTCCCCTGCCCGC
>JAVJGI010000038.1:405424-419099 GCA_035590275.1 Ibycter americanus
CGGAGCCGCTGGCGACGGCCGCGTAACCGTGGGCGCCAGCACGGCCACATAACCATGGGCGCCCACACGGCCGCGTAACCATGAGCACCCACACGGCCACATAACCGTGGGCGCCCACACGGCCGCGTAACCATGAGCACCCACACGGCCACATAACCGTGGGTGCTGGCACAGCCACATAACCGTGGGTGCTCACACGGCCGCATAACTGTCGGTGCCGGCACAGCCGCGTAACCGTGGGTGCTCACACGGCCGCGTAACCGCAGGTGCCGGCACGGCGGCAAGGGGAGGGCAGGGCTGCTGCATTGAACCACCGTGGCAGCTCAAATTGCCTGAGCTATGGCCAAAGCGGTTACGGGGTTTAAGCTGTGTCTTCTGTCGATTTTCAGAAGAAATGTTCCCTGCCCCAAACCATTTAGATTCTCAAGGGCCTCATCCTACCTGATGACTGTACTCGGTGAGAGTGTATGGCACCTAAAGTGTACATAAGGCATTTTAACTAACGTTGTATGTAGTTTTATTAACTGAGTACTTGGAAATAAGACACAGGTAGAGTTTGCAGCCAGCATTGGCTGATAGAGTGGCAAATAAAGTAAATGTGCAAGATCACAGTATTTCTAGGCAGCAAGAATGAAGAGACTCCAACCTTCTGAATTCGAATTTGAATCATTGGACAAGCAGTGTCTGCTGGTGGCGTGTCTCAGTGCTGACGAATGTCAGAACGGCCATGCGTGTGTTAAACAGAGAAGTCAGGAAGGAGTGTCTCCTCTGTAAAAGCAGCTGGTAGGAGCAGTGTGCGTTGTGTCCAGTTTTGGTCTCTGCCTTTCAAAAGATGGGCACAAAGCTAGCTGAAACGGGAGGAGGCTGCAGCAGCCATGGCTCTCACTGTATTTATCTTTTGGCAATTGTGTTTTCCAGTTTGCATTCTCCATTTGCAAACCCCCATGTGATTAATACAGCAGCTTTACAGAGATCGCCTTGGGTCACGGAGGACACGCCTCACTGCAGGCGGTGTATCAGTACGCTGGGCTAATAAATACACTTTTGGTACCAATGCGGCTGTAAAGGCACAACTGTCATGGTGCTGGGATGATGAAGCTGTATTTGCCATGAAAATCAAGATCGGTTGTACTTAATAGCAGTGTTGCTGTCACAAGCTGGGGGAGAGACCTTTTCTTTGCTCCTCTACTAAAACAGTTTTGCTGGCAGAGGTCTGTAAGGCAAGCGCAGCCTCAAGCAGATTTTCCAGAAAGGCATCCTGACAGCAGCTGAGGGAGAGACAAGTCCTTTCTTCTTACATTGCTTGAGCACCTGCACTTGTAAGATTTGGAGGCTCTGCCTTAGTGTAGAAATAGAACGACCAAGATGTCGGCTGCGCTGGGGCTGCTGTATCAGAAACCTCTGCTGCGGGCAGATGAAGATTTATTAATGGGATGGAGAGAGGCATAACTCCCTAGTCTGGTGATTAAGGCTCTCACCTGGGTGGGAGGTGAGTCCTGTGCTGTGTCCTTGCTAAATGTGTCAGATGCACATTTGCCATGAAAACTGCTTCTTTCCTCCGGCCCTTCTCGTCGTTTAGCCCTCAGCCCAGTAACTGAACAGGTTCATCAAAGAAGCGTACTGAGAAGGGCAGGAGAGCTTCATTGGGTTCTGCACAGGCACAACAAAATAGTGGGATCATGTCACTTTAATTTCACGCTTTCACTTAAATTGTTGTTGTCTATTAGGGAATGTGTTTTGACTTGTAATACCTAGATTATAGTCCGTGTTAGTAAAATATAAAATGCGCTGCACAGTAGTTTCATTTTGAAGACACCACTGTGCAGAACAGGCTTGTGGATATCAGCTTGATTAACACTGAGTAAATGACACTTCTCAAAAAAACCGGTACATGTGGATTCCTGATACAGGGGAGAAGCTGGTGGGTGGCAGTGGGACGGAGCTGAAGTGGCGGCGGCAGCTTTGCCCACTCAGTAGGACACTTCCTGGAGAGACGGGAGACCTTGGGTCTTCACATCAGTATGGCAGTGACTTGAATCTGCTTCAGTGCAGCGTTGCTCAGTGATGGTGAGTCAGGAAAGCGCCGCCTACCCCTCAGTGTGAGAGGAGAGATGTGCTGAATGGGTGCATCCTCCATGGGATCGAGGTTTGGTTTCTGCTGACTCTTACATATAAAGTAGGATCACACAGGTTGTGGAAATGCTAAGAAGAAATGTACAGTCTGCTGGGTATTCACAGGAGCAAACTTTTATACCATGAGATCTTGGAATCTTTCAGCCTCAGGTAGGATCTTGGCTTCCTGCAGCTTGGAGAAGCCGTGAGAGACGCCCTTGAAGTCCCAAGTAGTGCAGGCAGGGGACTGGTGCTAGTGAAGGGGCAGCCATGCGGCAGAGCTCTGCAGTTTGGCTGCTCATGCTCAGGAGCCCATCACCTGGGCTAATTCATACCCCAAGAGGTGACTTGAGAATTAGGGCGGGGGGGGGGGAGGGGGGAATAGTGAAGAGGGAAAAGGCGGCATCGCTTTGTGGAATTTGAGCCCAGGCAGTTCCACTGTGATGTTAATCGAGATTTAGAGGAAGAATGTCTGCAGTCAGCAAGCCTTGCCTTAGGGAGAAGGTCTGTATTTATGCAACAGACAGTAACATCAAATTTGGGAGCATCTAATGAAGCGCTGAAGAGTTTTTGCATCAATGAGAAGTAATAAAAATGTGGATAGTCTCACAAATAAACATAATCTCTTCACTGCTTTTTGCCTAGCATGTTGAAAAACAGTTTTCCAGTTGCCTGCAGGAACTTCCTAAGAACAGGACAGACAAGAGCCAGCCTTCAGGTACGGGAAGTGCTTACGTAAGACCTGTTAATGCTCATCTTGCAGCCCATCTTTATCATCAACAACAAGTCAGAGCAGGAACCTTTATTTCCATGTGCAAGTCACTTTAAAATTGATTTGAAAATGGATTCTTGTACATAAATAGCCAGTAATAACCATTTTGTCTCATTGCTTCCCAATCTGGATTTAAGGCATGCCTGTTTGTATTGGTTAGGTGTTTATATACCATAAATACAAATGTATTTAGAATGGTTAAAAACAGGTCTTGCTCCACTCTGACTCAAGTATTGAGACTGGTTCGCAGCCTCAAAACTGTGGTCTGGGCTCAGGCTGACATGGATGCTTCATGTAACTTCACCTCTCTGCTCCCTTTGCCACCCAAACCTCTCCCTTAAGCCAGCTGCTGAACCCTTTGCTGAGACTGTTCTATTTGCTAACTTGGTCTAAAGCTTTGTTTCTTGTGCTGCTGGGTTGAAACATGGGAGTTTGAGCTCTGTGCGAGATAATCAGGAGGCAATGGCAGGGTGAAGGTCTTCCCATTTCTGGCAGCAGGAGGCTGTGAGATCAGCTGAATCTGTCCTGGGTAACTGCCACAAGTCATCCCTTCCTAAGAGGTCACATCCACGCTCTTCCTTCCCTAAATTAAGTGCATTTCACTGAAATAGGTAAGTGTTGCTTGGAGCAGGGACTGGGATTCAAGGCTCTCTCTCTCCCCAGCTCTGCAAGTCAGCAAAAAAGGTCTTGGTTTCTGGGCCTGACAACACCCAAGGTCTCTCCATGATTGCTCATCTCTTAACAGAAGAAATCCTTGGCAAAGCACTTATAACTATATGAGCTTTGAAGTAATAGCTTGGAGGAGCACTGCTGTTTGCCTCCCTGCAGTGTTCTAGAGCTCTGCCATTCAGCTAGTCCTCACACAGGCAGCCAGGAGGGCTTAAGGTACAATCTTTGCCATACCTGCAGCTTAGTGCGTCTGTGGAACCCACTGCCACCATGTATGGAGATGAGCTCAGCAGAGTTCAGAAAAGAGCTGTGGATTCATAAAAACAGGGCCAGTTTTTCTAGGAGAGGTATTTTTGGCATTACACCTCCTACGTATCTTGCCTTGCTTATTTCCCTAAACCACCAGTGCTACCGAGCAGAACTATTACACTGCGTGAACAGATACAGCCATATCGGCACAAGCAGTTTCTACAATGTGTGGGTGTTCGGGAGAAGAGGAATATCTGAAATGTGTTATGAATATTCTCTGAAGGTTATTTTACATGCCTGACATTACACTCCCTGGCAGGAACAAGAAAAGTAGGAGGAAAGGAAACAATAGAAAGGAAATAGCTTCAGGGTCCTCCAACAATGGTGCAGGGAAATGCTTCCTTGCCTCCCGCAAAGCCAGGTTAATAAAGGCCAAACTCTAGAATCAAAGGAACACTAAACCACCAAGTATTTTGCAGCTGCTGGGGGACATGGAAGAAGACCACAGCAGATGAGTGGAACTTCTCACAAAAGTGCAAAGAGAAAAGGAGGGCTTTGATAAAAGCCAGCTTTATGCTCCTTTTAACCAATAATTTCTGTTAAACATTTCAGTGTACATACTTTCGTGCTGAGTTGAGAGTCAGCCAGGTTCTTGAAGTGCAGCTTTCTTACAAGTGCAGCTGGACCTTCTTGTGTTGGTGAGGATAGAGAAGAGGGAGATGGTAGCCTAGCAATCCACATGAGAGTTACTGAACTGTGGGGCTGCGCCCCCCCGGATGAGGGAGAGAAGCCCAGGCTATCTTCACAGGAGTGTGCTTCACAGGAAGTGCATTGATGTCGGAAAAGTATCTGACCATGCACAGAGTAAAAATCAAGTACTTTGCTCCCTAAATGCAGTCACTGAGGAAGAGTAAGCAGGTTCCTGGGTCACTGAGATAACACTTCCACCTCCTGAGAGGGGGAAGCAGGCTCTGGAAAAATTGTTTCTTTCTGCATCTTTCTTAAAACTTAATCCAGAGTGGCACAGTCCAACCTAGGGGTTGCTGCAGTTCAGTTTTTTAAGCGCTGCATGTCCGAATCTGAGAGTGCTACACGGGTGGAAACAGCTTGTGGCAGAGGATGTATCTCTTGATCATCATCACATGGTCACTTCCCAGGGTCTTCCGTTTTGTCTTCAGTTAAAATACAAACTATTCAGATACAGCTTCTGCATGGAGAAATACATGGTTACCCTTCCCTCCTTGGCACATTTGTATCAGACGTGTAGGCTGGGGGTGGAGGGGAACAGCTGAAGGCAGGCTGTAATCGCATAAATGTGGTTGGGCCTGAAAGTGGGGCATGTTCTGACCAGAGCAGCTGCCGCTCAGCCGCCAGAGGAGGCCAAAGCAAAAGAGCCAGAGCTATGTTTTTTCCAGCAGCCTGCATTCCTGGCAAGTGTTAGTCTGGCAGGGCAGGTCAGATCTGCAGGCAAAGCCTGTCCTTTGAAAGCCTTTCAGGGCAGTTTGTGGCGTCGATGGGAACCACCACACATCCCTGGGGCGAAACTCTGTGCTAGGAGTTCCCTGCATGGATGTGTTCATCCATGCCTTCTCCTCGATGGGGAAGCAGCAGAGAGTGTGTGTATACTCAGCTGTGCTTCTGCTCCCCCTTTCATGTTCCTTATCTTCCAGGAGTCTCTGGATTCCCCTGGAGGAAGGGAGACAGTTGCTAGCCTTAATCGCTGTGCGTGCAGAGGCAGAGTGCTCTTGTCTGAGTGCTGCCAGGAGTCACCCTCTGCCATTGTTCAAACCCAGCTGGAAGAGATGCCCTGAGAGCAAGGGAAAATAAGCAAAGCCATGTCAGCACAGGTATCCTTCCCCTCCTCGAGCAGCTGGCTCTGCACACTGCCTGGAACGCATCCAGACCGCAGCTCATTGCAGAATCTCTGGTTAATTTGGAATCTCTGGCAATGGAGCACGAGGACATGGTTCAAGAACTTGCTGCCTTGTGCTTTCCTGGGCAGGGAGCAGTCCGTGGCTCCTGTTCTCTAAAACAGGCAGAAGGACTCAGTTCTCTGTCAAACTGTGGCAGGTCCAAGGGACTAGCACCGAAAAGGGTAGGAGGTCAGAAGTGCTGGGACTCGGCAAACACAGGACCCAACTCCTGAGGAGAAAAGATGCTTGGAGAAAGGAGCAGCTTCAGACTCTGCTGGGAGGAACCTCCCTTCGTAAGGAATAACCAGGAGTAAGGGATGTAACTGCGGGTGTCAGCAGCAATTTGGAGCCGAGGTGCTCTTGGCAGTTCGAGCCCAGCTGCAGCCACAGGTCCTCTGGCGCTGATGCTCCACAAGGCCCCCACAACGCCAGCACCGCTCAGAGGAATCTGGTTCCATCCCTTCACTTCAGACCCTGGCTGGGATTTCTATTGGAAAATGAGTATGCTAGCACCAAAAGGCAATGTCTGTGTGCAGCTGTCCTGTATCTGAGACACAGTACCTGATTTTGGGGGAGGAGAAGCCACAGTGCCCGGTGCTGCACGTACTCAGAGCAGCACAGCATAAAGCGCAGCTTCTGTCTACTGGGATCCTCTTGCTCTACTTCCTGGCATCCCCTGTCTTCCAGGCCAGAGTTATAGTGCTGCTGATCCAGCTAAACTGATGTTTAATTGGTGTTTATGGTTTAATGGACATTTATATTCCTGCCTGCGTCCCCTCCCAACTTCTCGTGCACCCCCAGCCTGCTTGCTAGCAGGGCAGTGCGAGGAGCAGAAGAGGCCTTGATGCCGTGCAAGTGCTGCTCAGCAACAGCTGAAACATCCCCATGTTATCAACACTGCTTTCAGCACAAATCCAAAACACAGCCCTGTACAAGCTACTATGAAGAAACTTAAATCTATCCCAGCCAAACCAGCAGAGGATGTGAACTATTTGCCACACGCTAGCTGCACCATCAGCTGACTGGTTTCTTGGTCAAAAGGACTATGCAGCAAAGAATCAGTACAGATAGGAATGTTCAGACCCTGGACATAAGAATAAGCGGGTTGACAGTGCTACTGCTTGACCAGGGGAAGAAGGCTAACTTCACAGTGAGAGATCCGGTCCAATGGGTTGTTTCAGTTACCCATACAAAAAGAGGCCAGTTATTATAGCAGGACAGGACAAGGCACATTTTCAGTATCTAACCCAAAAGTTAGTGGTAGAGGACCCAACAGAATTTCTTACTCCCAGTAACAAACAGAACCTGGGCCAAGAAGTTTGCTTAACCAGCACAGGCAATACAGTTACCAAAGTGTGACATAATTGAGACTGAGGAGTACCAACCAGCACAGCAACACAAAACTCGCAATACAGAGATGGCACTGCGAATAGGTGAGTTGAATTCAGAAGGCCTTTTAATTGTAAAGTAAAGAAAAAAATAGGTGAATTTGATGGAGAAACTGTTTCAGCTTTGACAAATGTCAGATGGAGGTTTGTTACTGCAGACCGGCAGGGAAGCAGGCAGGGAAGAAGTACTGTGTGAAAGTCAGGGCTGCAGTAGCACTTAAAACAAGCAGGGAATGGAAGCAGCCCCTGCAATGTGGACTTGGAGAGAACAAAAAAATACGGCAAGTAGTCAAGTCCATGCTTGCAGGAGCAGGATTAAAACAGTTGGAAGAACAAATAATGTAAGATTTAAAACCAGGGAATGTATTTAAGGCCACTAAAAACAGGATCTTATTTAAGGATTATCTACAGCAAGCCACGCTAATAGCACATTAAGGTTACAAAGTCAAATGATCAAGGTAGAGAATGCTGGCATTAAACTTTCTCGTGAAATGTTAATCTCCTGTGTACATGCATTCTGCTGCAGTTCTGCTGACTATCACGTAGGAAATCTCACAAAACAAAAGGAAAGCCTAGCCCTTTGGGTTTCCAATCTGGCAACTCAAGCACATCCTTCCACTTATTTTGACACTCCCTGCAGGGGGAGGACTGGGTATAAACAGGGTGGAATCATATAATTAGAGATCTGCCTATAGCACATTCAGTGTTCAGGAGAGGAATCATTCCTGCCCTCGTACGAACTACTCTAGATACGTCTCCTGCACTCATCATTCCCATATTTAAGGGTTTCCAGCCCATCAGGAACAGGGAGCGTTTAAGTCAGAAATTAATTCAGCCCGGTCTAGTTGGATAGTTTTCAGCTCTAAACGAAAGAGATTTCTTGGCAAACATTCCCAAAACCCTCATGGAGAATCCATGTCCTCGCATGGAGATTTGGCTTGAGATCAGTAGATTAAGCATTTCCACCCGTTCTGCATTCTCCCCAAATTGTTCCTCTGCTGCCTGCAGCTGAGATAAAATGTACAGGTATGCGTGATGGGGTAAACATCTTGCACTGCAATCAAAGCCCAGTGATATGAACTGGTTCGTGACAAGATCTGCAGTGTCACACCCAGAGCTGTGCACCGCAGGTAGCTGGGTGCACCTCGACTTGCACAGCCGGTTCCTCTGCAGGGCCCTACCCCCACGGCCCTAACAGCAGAGCAGGGTTTGCTTCCCTTTCTGGGCAGCGCTTGTTAATACTCAACTTGCCGAGGAAGCAGAAATCTGTGTACATACCTTCTGCTATGGTGTGACCCTTCTGTGCCCTGGACACGGGGGCAGGGAGAGGTCTACAGAGAGAGCTGCAATGGTTTCTGATTTTAAACCAACCTAGCAAAACAGAATGTTCCATTCTGGTTGTCATCTATTGATTTCCATGATTCATTTAGTTTACATCAATACATTCAGGCGGAAAAGGACATGGCGCTGTCTGCTCATGCAGCTGTGGACTACTGACAATGCGGTCCGTAAGTGACATCCATACCTGAACACCCAGATGAGCTGGTTTAGGCAGTATGTGACCACAGCCAGTGCTAAACCAACTAAAAATCTCATCACACAGCACAGGAAAGTACTGTTTTTCTCATTCCTGCTAGCTGGGCTTTATACAACAGTTTTCCTTACCTGCTGTTCCCATCCCAGTCTACAGACTGAAAAAAAGAACAAAATCCCTGTTTCTCTTCCCCTTCCACCTCTCCAAAAGGCTAATGAAGGTGCTGCTTTACTTGATGACACAAACTTTGTCTGTCTCCAGCCTCTGCAATGCTGAGAGTGTGTATTGCAACAGCCAAAGGTCAGGGCTGTGCAGTAGGAGGCCCCATAAAAGTCCATAGCGAGCTGCCCTAGGCAGTGTCAGGCCTGTCTTCTAGGGAAGGGTTAGACCAGATCAGATGATCCTAAGTGAACTGCACCCAGTGTTGCAAAGGAAGATTAAAACAAAACCAAACTGCATGAAGATCCCTGTCAAGAAATTGTGGAAGGAATTCCTTGCCAACACTAAAAAATACCTGTTCCTGTAACAATACAGGACCCCAAATCCAGGAGGAGACTCTGCATTACCTTCACAGAGCCTGGCAAGGTGTTCAGCTACCTGTGGGGAATGGAGCAGGACAAAACAGGCAAGCAAAAACCTGTAGCCAGATGATAAATTGGGATGAGAAAATACAGGCTAGTGGTTCAGGAATTCTCTGAGATGGGAATCTCTGAAGGTGGGAGAATATCCTGGAGTACTGATGCTGTTACACTGGCCCTCTTCTACGTACTTCCCAAGGCATTTGCTGTGGTGCAAGAGGAGCAATACTGAGCTAAGCAGGCATATGTCTGATCCAGCGTGACTCTTGTTACTTATGTCCTTAGCAATTTCCTCGTGCATAGTCACCCCAGGATTAAAACATATTTATCTAAAATCACCTCTCGTTCTCTGCCACACCATCACAACAGCCAGGAGGCATTAACAATGCAAAGTGGGACACCACACCAGCACAATGGCACAAACATTCAGCTCAGCACTAATTGCTCCTGTGTCAGCCTGTGGCAGATGCACCCAGGATCAGCATGGACAGGGGCCTTCACTTGCAACAGCCCCCTTGCTGCGCACACACTGAGGCGATCGATCCCTGCTTTGGAAGGCACCACCCCACCTTGGCCTCAGCAGAGCACCCTGCAGCCTGCTGACAAATCCATAACCTCCCGGCGGGCCCTGCGCTGGGAAGGGAAGGGGCCATGTTTGTGAATGATTAACTACGTCACACCTTCCCTGCCTCTGAAACTCAGCCCTGTCCCTGACCCCAGCCATGTTTTCCTGGTGCTGTTTAATCTGACCTCACCAAGAGAAAACCTGGATGCTCATTTTGGGAAAAGTGATGAGGAAAGAATGGGAGCAAAGAGTGAAAGTACATGGGGTAACACTAGTGTCTGGGAGCTAAGCAAGATTTTAGATGGCAAAGGGCGCAGGGAGTCATGAGCAGGCAGTCTTAAAGGCTGCAGCTGGCCACAGTCATGTCCTGCTGCAATGGGAGAGAGGCGAGAGGAGTGACCGGATCCATCCCCACTCACCTGGATTATGCAATTCACCGTATCAGAAGGTGAAATCCATGTTAAGGAGATG
The DNA here is from genome assembly GCA_035590275.1 of Ibycter americanus. Classification (NCBI taxonomy): domain Eukaryota; kingdom Metazoa; phylum Chordata; class Aves; order Falconiformes; family Falconidae; genus Ibycter; species Ibycter americanus. The sequence continues at coordinate 415,676 of JAVJGI010000038.1, forward strand.
GCTGCTGCAACATGCTACTTCCTGCTGTAAGCTGCTGCAAGCACGCCACGTCCTTTCACCAGCTCCCAGCCAACATCCATGGTCAGCTCCAGATCTTACATCTAGAATTTAAAGTAATTAATAAAATCAATTATGTTAGAGACTGGAAGAGTCATTCAGATCCACAGAATAAAACCTGTCACTGAGGAGCAAGGCCCACACACTGGTTAGGCACACTCCTGACCCTGGCCTGAAATGGGCTGAAACATCTCATGGTGTAAGGCTGGTGGCCACAGGGTATGCCTTAAACTAGAGCAGGAAAAACTGCACTGCCCAGGAACATGCAGAGTCCCCATCTAGTCTCACCCTTGTCTGCCCTGTTGCTATGTAGGAATTGTCTGGACAGGCATCTGCATTTGGTTTTCTGGCCTTCATAAAGGAGCCATTTGGGAGGGAGAGTCTCTCTCCCATGAAACAGTCAGAGGGGCTGTACACTTCTGGAAGGAGCCAGATATAAAGCTAGTGTGAAGAACACAGGATTGAGGATGGATATTTGAAATAGATTTGCACTAGGAGAGGAGGAGCTTAACCTGAGTACTGAAAAAATGAAGTCTGGTAAAGCATTGCCCCCTCACTGATGAAATCTGAACATTTTACTCTAGCTGTACAGATACACTCACCAGTTCTCACACCCAGACGAGTCTTCTGTGGCCTGGGAAGGAGCAGTCAGTACCTCACTGAAATCCACGCAGCACATTGCTGTCATCAATCTGTGCCAGAAAATGTGCATGAAAATCCCAGGTCATCTCAAACCTGGCACAGACAGGTAGTTAGCAGACAGACACAGGGTTAAGGCTGTCACATTTTTAAGAATTCACCGATAGAAGTGAATGTGCACACATTATTTGTCCAACATGTCTGAGAAAGAGCAGAAAGCAAGAGCTGCATAGTTGTACATTCAAAGAAGTTTCATCCAAACCCCTCAAGAATCCCTAGACTCACTGTGCCGCAACAGAGTATCACAAATACACAGCAAGTCCAGCATTTTCTGAAAGTACCATATTCACTGAATACATGCTACACAGCCGAAGTCTGTGCGCTGTGGGCCTTGATAACATCACCAGACACAGAGAAATCCTGGACAAATGTAAAAAATTCTCATACTGCATGTAGAAATAATCTCCAGTAGGAAAAGAGAATGTGTTCAAGAAATCCTGGGTACATGATAGCCCCTTGAACCTGACATTATTGTTTGCTCAGACTAAATCCAATGCATTTAATTTGGAAAAGCAGCACAAAATATATCTTTTTGAATGAACACATGAAATTCTCACAGATTCACCTGATGCCTACAATGGGAGACTTTAAGGAGAAGGGGCGGGGGGAAGAGAGCACTGAAATATTTGTAATACAATTGCAACATGTGGAAGAATGAAATCCAATCTGGCCTGTTTTCTCTATCCTGCAGGAAGAGGATTCCCAAAGCTGGGTTTGCAAAGGTCTGATCAGTCATGTGGTGCTGATATTTTTGTTTCCAACTGAGAAAAGTACAACAGATGGTAAGAGGAGGAAAAAAAGACAGTTAAATGATCTTTTTTTTTTTTTTTCCCAAAAAGAACAAAAGAAACTAAAATATTGTAACTATTTTCCTCTTTAGTCTTCCATTAGTAATTGCTATGATGGCTCATGGTCACTTCAGGTGTGATCACTCCCACCTGAGTGTGAGCACCTACAGAGATTTCAGTTCTGCCTCTCAGACAACCAGGACTGTCCTGGTCTTCTTTACCAAAGAGCTTCACTAAGGAGACTGACTGAGCTAACAGCACTTTGCAGCCAAGGTCACACCCCAGCAAAGTTAGGCTAAGCAATTAGTATAAAACAATGGAGGTGAAAAAACAGACAAGTTCTTTCAGGTCTCGGAGCTGACTGGAGCATATTACAAGAGGCTGGCTGGAACAGGAGTGGGGTTATTAGAAGTTTAATGTTGATTGGATTCTTCAAATATATACCAACTTGATAGCACTAAGCAAATAGTTTGTGCTTGTTGAGGATTAGATTACATAAAAGCAGAGAAGACATATGTGAAAAACGAGTTGCAAAGTCATACGTACTCTCCTGATGTCAACTGGCCTAGCCACCCAGCTCATGGTTCAAAAAAGGGTTTCTGTTTCATACCCACAGTATGCTTATTGAAGAGGAGCAGGTGGAACTAGATCCTGCTGAAGCTTGCTTCTTGATATAGGTATTTGTATGTGTGATCACTCCCAACCATCCCTCAGCCCTAGTCAGCCTCCCTCTGGTTTGGAGATGGCCAAATTCTCTAAATACAGGCAGCTTAGTACTCTTTTATATCTTACCTGTTTTTCAGCCACTCATTACATTTGGCATCATTCTTTGGAAAAACAAGTATATTATTTGTGGGGTTTTTTTCCCCTTCCTCCATTCTCTGTCCTTCTCTCTTGATCCTCTGATCCTTGCTTTTTAGAGGGCTTTTGCCTTTCTTTTCTTTCAGTAATTTTGAGTGTGCTCCCACGCAGGTTTAATTTCCACACCCTGTGTTGAAATGATCACAATGAAATCGATAACAGCAGCAGCAGCATCCTTAGCAGGCTTCAGTTATGATGCCCTTGAGATTAGTAGGAGGGGGTTCGTCACTTCCCACCACTCGTCCCAGCTGACCATAGACCCAGCCTGACACGCCTCCATCACGCTCCCTTCAAAAGCATCGCTTTTGTTCAGACTGTTCACAGGATCGGAGATCCCACAGGAAAAGGAAAACATGATCTACTTTGTTGTCCTTTAAAACTGTTCCCCATGCCTATCCCGCCAGCAAGAGCTCAGCCCAGCAGAGGGAAGAAGCAGTTTCCTGACACCGGTGCCTGTGCAGCCCTTGAGAGGACAGCGCTCGGTATCAAACCTTAGATGCGCACGCTGCGGTGGCCGCTTTCCGCTCAGGAAAAAAGTTTGGCAATCTCACGGGTATTTCTGGTCATATAACCCTTAGGTCACACCACAGGGGTTTTACACGGCCCATTTAAACACCCAACTCAAACTGGGGCATTGAGACAGCAAAGGTGCTGGTTTCGGTAGCTTGACATGGCTTTCCAGACCAGGCCCTTCGGCTTTAAGCCCTTTCCACGGTGTGACTGCTGCAGGGCAGCTGGGACAAGCGCTGTTTGCCGGGCGGCTGCGCAATGGGGCCGTCTCCTGCCCCTCGGAGGGGCAGAGCAGAGATGTGCCCCCATCTCACCCTCCCCCCTCAGGGACCAGCTCTGCCAGGGCCTGCCCGCCCGCCCGGCGTCTCGGGGTGCCACACTGAGACCCTTGCCTTGCGGGGCCAGGCCCCGCAGCACCCTCGCTGAAGCCCAGCAGCCCCCCGGCGGAAGGCGGAGAGCAGCCGCCGGCCGAGTCTGGCTCTCGGGGCTCCTCAGGGCGGCCCCCGCCC
>JAVJGI010000038.1:420163-443202 GCA_035590275.1 Ibycter americanus
GCTCCTCCTGCCCTTGCCCCGCTGGAGCCGGCGTGGCCTGAGGGCGGTCGCGGAGGGGGCCGGTGGCGGGGGTCTGCTGGCGGACTTTGTGAGGCTGGCTGGGTCGTAAAGCTGCGGTGGGGTGACCTTGTAAATGAGGAGCCGGCCTGGAGGGGGTATCCGCAAGGTACGGTGGAGGCTGAGGCGCGGTAAGGAGGGCAGAGGCCAGCTGCCGCCAGGCATCTGTCAGTTGGAGACTGGGACGAGCGTGAGGCCTTTCTCCATGGGGGCGTTCGCCCTGTAGGTGTTCGCTTTTTGAAAGAGATTGTGGATGTCGGAAGGTTACATGGGTTTAAAGAAATGTAGCGGGCTGCTTCTGTGGGGTTGTGAATGCATAGGGAATATTTGTTGAACTAGAAGTGGCTAGACGTTAGAATATTGGAGGGGGATGTGCTGATGTCCTTACCTTGTTCTTACCCTTCTGTGGGAGGCTGTTTATGGTCACACCTTTAAATTAAGCCAAATCAAGAGAATGAATGCAGTCCCTCGCCTCTGCAAGGATGCAGTTTCCCTTGAGTTTCATCCTAGGGAAACACCATTCCTTACTATGGTATGTTGTTGAACTTGGGCAGAGCTGGTACAGCTGTTCTCATGAAACTTGGCTTTCCATCAGCTTCACAAAGATAGAGCGGTACTTTAAGTACGATGCTGGAGGGTACAAGGGAGCTAGAGCGTGGTCCACCGGTACAGTTGGAGGGAGCTGGGCTGCTTCAGCCTGGCAAAGTACAGCAAGGGGCCACCTCGTAGCAGTCTACAGCTACTGAAGGGGCAGCTACAGAAGACAAGCTAATGCTCTTTAAGTTGGAGCATCATACAGTAAAAAGAGGTAAACAGAGGCTGGAGAGGTTCAGGCTGGGCTGGGAAAATTCTTGGAGTTTTCACTGAAACTGGTTCCATGCTTGAGAACAGTGTAAGTGCGGGGAAAGCATTTAGTGTTAATTACATAAGGATTCTGTGTCCTGACTTATGGCTTGAAAGCTGCACTTAGCCGTAGTACATATTTAAACCTTACTGACTATGAGACTTCAATTGGTGATGTGTAAAAGCCCAGAGTTGTAATGAGTGTGACAGTTATCTCTTGCCTGTCTTTACAACTTGGAGATAATATTGTCAAGGTTCAGACTTTGTTCTGTTCTTTAGTATTCTTGGGGCTGTAAAACTTCTGCTGTGAAAAAGCTATGCAAAGCAAAATAGGCAGTCTCTTAGTGTCTAATAAGGACTTGTGTTTCACTAAATAGCCACATACTACTTAAAAGTACTTGGTGGAGTTCCAGGGAAGCAGTTGAAAGAGACCTCTCAAAGCAGGGCTAACAGTAGCACCAGGCCAGGTTTTTGTGACTGACTGTGTCTAGCCAAGTTTTGAAAACTTCTGAGGAGGGACATCCCTTCCCACCTCTCTGGTGGCCTGTTCCAGGGCTGTACCACTTTGCTGGGAAAGCTCTTCCTAACACCCAGCCCCATTTCCCACCAGCCTGTTAAGATCTGACCTGAACCATCCTGCCAAGCAGAGGGAAGGCTTGGTGTGCTAGAAGTGTCACTTTTTGTAGCCTGGCATGTTTGCCTTATTGAGGATGAGATTGCCCTGCTGAACATCCAGGGTGGTTTCAGTGGTAACCCCCAGGATCTCTTCAGCACAGCTGCCTCACAGTTATTGCTTCTTTGTACTTAAGCAGGGAGTTACTCTGCCCCAAGTGCTGAACTTTGTAGTTTGTCAAAGTAAACATGCCATGATTTTAACACGGCACCTGTAGGACCTGGTATGTGGCTGTGTTGCCCAAGTTGTACTTTCAAATACTTAAATTTTCTCTTTGGAATGTGAATGATTGCCCTTGCTTTATGTGGTTTGAAGTAGTGGTGCTAGTTCATTTGATGCTGGAAAGCCCATATATAATCTGACATCTTCCATGCATTCACCCTGCTTGGCCATGCTTGTCCCTACACACTTACTTTTGGTGACCTTCCCCAGCTGCTTAGGAGCTTCACTAACAAGGCTTGATCATTGATAGGACCTCAGTACAGGTGAGGTTGCACACTGAAGTGGTGGTATGTCTATTCTTTTTTTAACTCTTGATGTAGAAGAGTTGCAGGCTGTCCTCCTGTTTTCCTGAAAGGATGCTTACTTCATTGCCATGGCCTTGGCTCTTGGCAACAGTGCAGCCTTGGTGGGCTGCATGCTGAAGCTGCTTTTCCTGTCACCCTTTCCACAACTGTGTAGGCTGGCTGTTCTCTACCACTGCAGTACCTTTCCAAGCCCGGTGTTTCAGCTTGGAGAGTGATGGAGTAATGATGAATGCCCTTGAAGAGTAGTGTGGCAGCAGCTTTGAGTAAGGCTGGTTGCAGAGAGGATGCAGATTGCTCTTCTGGAATCTGTGTATCTGAATATGCAGCTTGGATGGGGAGCTGAAAACCAGCAGTTCTCAGTTGTTCAGTGCTGTGGTTGAGAACACAATGCTTTTCTGGCAAATACAGATATTAATTTCTTGGGGCTCCCAAGGAAATTGAAAGGACAGTGCTCCTGCTTTTCTGCATTGACTATTGATATGGACTAGGCAGTTCCAGGTCCTGCTTATCCTGGAATTTCAGGGGACAAAATTCCACCACCCAGTCATAGGGTCTGAACATAGTTAAATGAGTGTTACTCAAAACCAGCCTGTATGCAGGCTTTTCTAGAGTGTGCTTAACTGTAACTCAAAATCAGAAGTTAAATATAAAATGTCACACATGGACCAGGAATCTGGAGATAGTTTCATTGTGGTTTGGCTTTTAATATTCAAAATCCTAGGCTGAAATATTAAGGAAGCAGGGTGTATGCTCTGGACATCGAAGGCGACTTGGGAATCCATAAATTGGTATGAATAGATCCTTTTGCTGACATGAACTATTTTCTATGTGGCTTAAATGAGGTAGTTTTGTCTAGTGTTAAGGAGTTTAGTACTTTGCATACAGCAGTGTGATGTGAGGCCTAATGTTCCATATTTATGGAGTGATACTAAGCGTTTTGTTAAGCAAAGACTTTCTTATTCCCTAAAGTGGTCAGGATAATATTTTTTCTGACCCTCATGGGTATTAAACAAAATGGCCCTGGGTCTTGCAGAAGGGTTTGCTCCCTCTAGTGGCTGTGCTCCTGGGGCGGGAGTTCGGGTGGTGATGCTTTTCTGGATGCTTAGGCCAGTGACAGGTGTAGTCATCAGTTTTTCTAAATATTCAGTGTTTGTTATGAAGATAGGAGATGTCTGAAGGATTTGGAAGTGTTGGTCAAACTCTTCCCATCTGGCTGAGGATAGGAAGAACAAGGAGGAATGAGTATGTAAAAATGACAGTGTCTAAAAGGGTCTTTCTAGGTGGAGGTGGATGATGACTGAAGGAGGCTTTTGTTTTCTGTTGCATTTTGGGGCAAATGCCCCTAACACCAAGACAATAAGGCCAATGTTGTAATAGCTTTGCAGTGTGGGAGTTCAAGCTGTGTATGCTGAATGTTTTCTAAACAAGGAAACTGCTGTTTCTGCTGAGTGATCCAATTTTTTTTCTCCACACAGCGTGAGTGCATCTCAGTCCATGTTGGTCAAGCTGGTGTGCAGATCGGCAATGCATGCTGGGAGCTCTACTGCCTGGAGCATGGCATCCAGCCCAATGGTACCATGCCAAGCGATAAAACCATCGGTGGAGGTGATGATTCCTTTAACACATTCTTCAGTGAGACCAGTGCAGGAAAACATGTCCCTCGTGCTGTGTTTGTGGACCTTGAACCAGCAGTAATAGGTAAATACAGTGACCTGTGCAAGGGACTGTAGAATATCCTGTAAGATTTGGTTTAACTTTTTTTGACTAAGGGATCCATTTCTCCAGTCCTGCAAAATGCTTTAGGGCTTTAAATTTTTACTGCATAAAGCTTGCCTGTGTCTTCCTAGTGATGGAAAATACTTGGCTTTATATTCATTGAGACTGGCAAATGTGCACTCTGGAGCTGTAAAGAATTTAAGTATTACCTTCTGCCAGCCTGTGGAATTAAATAGGTCTTCTAAATATGCCTCATGCTTTTGCTATGCAAGGAACTAGTTGTTGTTTCAAGAGGTTATGTGGCATAATGTGTACAGCGGTCAATAGAAAACTTTTAAAAAGACGTGATATGTATCATTAAGCAGATTTTTTTTGTACATTGGAATGATTCCTGTGCTTTCCCAAAACCCATCTTTTATTCTCTGTAGCTTGAATGGTGCTTGCAGAAATGAGTCTCAATTGCTAGCCTAAACTCTGGGACTTCTGAACAAGCAGTTCAACTTCCTGTTGTTATCTCTGAATAACAATCCACTCTTAACCTGAAAATTACTTGTATCCCAAGCTCTGGCAACAGTGCTTCTTAGTGTTCTGATCCCATGCATCAGCCACTGACCAGTCCTGCATTCTGGCATTACTACACTGACAGCCCAGCGTGAACTCCCCAGTTTTACAAGACCCTTGTTCCTTGTGTTACGAATCTTGGTTTTGCTCTCACCAACATGTGTGCCTGAAGTAATTCTGCTGAGCTGGTTTTGTGGCTGTCTTGCCTTTAGTAGTGACTTGGGGCTTTCATAGAAGAGTGAGGTCTGTTGCCTGTGCTTGTGCAGGTGCTGTGTTTATCTTTCTGCAATATGTAAGAGGTGGGAAGGGGAGATGAGTGACTAGGCTTAGCCTACTCCTACATACCCAAACACTGGGTCTCCTAGAACTTGTATGCTTTGTAACACTCCAGACCACTTTCTGTGGATGGTACAGTAGGATGAACTTCTGCAGGAGAGCAGAAGGCTGTTGGGCAGGTCAAGGGCGGGAGTGCTGGACCGATAACTTCGGAATGAGCCACAGCACCCTTGGCCATACACTAATATTCCCAGGAGCTGTTGCAGGTCTGGCTTTTTGTTTTCTTGAGCCCTGTGACTGTTGCTTCCTCTGCTGCTGGCCAGGTGGTGGCTCTAAGCAACCAGAAAAGGCTGAGAAATGAGGTGAGGGAGAACAGGTGGCAAAGTTCTTACCTTGCCTCTGGGGGTGAGTAGCTGGGGAGTGTTGGGACAAATGGTGAAAGATAGTGTTCCAGCACTTGTTAATGATGCAAGTGTAGTATGGGGAGATGACAAAAGAATGTCTTACGAAATACTTGGCAATACTAAAAAAGTTAGGGCTTTTTGTTAAAGGTTACACGTGCCTTTCTGGGGGCTAGCCTTCTTTCTTTATTCCTGCCCTGCTTATTTGAAAATTATTGGTCCCATATTTCCTGGGCTCAGTTAGCATCATTCTAACTATTTATGAAGAAAACATCTATTGTGCATACAGCAGCTTTGTAGCTGCCACGTGTGTACACCAGGGATTTCTGGAGCTTCCAGATCAGTGCTGTTCTTAGTGAAAGCAGCAGGACTGCTGTACGTGTACACCAGCTCCCTGGATGTGGTGGTAAAATACCATCAAACTTGCCACCAAGAAATAGCACAGTAACATGTCTGGGAATTCAACACAAGTGTCTTGAAAAATCTTCCTCAGACTTAAAAACATAAAAGACAGCATGTCCAGGGGAAAACTTGGTTTAGCTGTCCCCTAAACTTTATTCCAGCACACTTTCATAGTCCAATGATGGATCCTCCTTACTCATCAAGTTTTGTTTCTTCCCCAGAACCATCTTGACTTGTGTTGCCCCTACCAGCTATGTTTTTTCTTTAGGTCCTATTTTTTCCCTTTTACCCATATTTGACCTTTATAACTTGGGGTGGTAATGCAGAAAGTCTTAAACATATGTGTTTTGAATGGTAGACTTCTCCAAATTCTCATTTTGGTGCAGTCTTGGAAATACTTTAGAATATTGGATTGCAGGCTGTGGTGGTAGCTGGTCAGTCTACATTGGTTCGAATAGTAGCTGTATTTTAAATCTTGAGTTCTACATATCTCTGTGTTCCTCACTCTTTTTCAGATTAAAAAATACATGCAAGCAGGCAACTTCATCTGTAGTTAATAAAGCTGTCTTTGCATGCCACCTGATTTTACTTAAAGCATGCAATACTGCATTAGCATACAACTCAAGAATGGCTTGAGCTAAACCAGAGACAAAGCTATGCTGAGTGTCTTTATACCTTTCTGGTAGGACAGAGCTTTAGCCTGCTAGATATAAGTGCATATTTCTGATAACTAGTGGAGATCTTGACTCTAAATCATTCTCCAAATCTGTAACTGCTGGGGGATGCTGTATGTTCACTTGCACGGTTTCTTTATAACACAGCCATTCATGCTGGAGTTTACAGCACAGTATTTGAATAACTGAATATCTCTACAAGAGCATCTCCTGTTCCTTCTGAACATTCTTCTGTACCCTTGGCAGAAAGTACAATTAAGGGAAAGAACAGGGCAAGCAAGCAGTGTAGGCTCTGACTGCCCACAGCTGCAGAAGCAATCAGGCAACATCCTGGAGGGCCTGGAAAATCAGGGGGGAAGGCAGTATTTCAGATGCCAATCTGCAAAGTGGGACTTAAATTGTCTTAAACTGTGGAAGAATGATACTGCTGCTACAGTCCAGTTTTAAATTGCTCTGGCAGGTGAAAAATTTAAACTTAAGTGTAAAATGGGACAGTTTCTTAAGCAGTAACTTCATTTCTCTTAAGTATTCAACATCTAGACTGTACTGAGTGTTGTCACCTACTGATAGGTAGAAATCAAGCTGCTTTCTTTATCTCAAGGGTTTAGGTACCTTATTCTGACACCCTCAGAAGTTTGAAACACGTGATCTACATAGAAAACTAACTTCTTATAAACAATATTCCTCTTGTCTCCCCAGATGAAGTTAGGAATGGGACATACAAGCAACTCTTTCATCCTGAACAACTGATATCTGGTAAAGAAGATGCTGCAAATAACTATGCTCGAGGTCATTACACAGTGGGGAAAGAGATAATTGATCTAGTTCTAGAGCGTATCAGGAAGCTGGTAAGACTTTTCTTCACTGAAGACTCTTAAACATCTACCTTTATCCTGTTTTACAGGATTTGGAAGTTAGGTTATCAAAAATGCACAGCCCTATATATTGTGCTTTAATTTATTCTGTGGTAGGAGAATCTGTGGACTTAGTCTGCATCTGTTTTTATTCTTAGCCAGCTGAGAATGGTTGGATTATTTCTGTCAGATATGACTTTTAAGTGGCCTAAAATGCTGATGTGGTACCCAAAACTTTATAAGTTTCATGTTCAACTTCAGAAAGTTAGGACTGAGAATTATGATTTGCATAGTTCCTGCTGGAAAAGGATTGGTCTCTGGCTGTGGCTCTTGCAAGGAAGTTTGAATAGGAGCATTTGCTTCTGTGGTTTAGACTGTTTGCATTTTCTGCTGTTATAATTTCTGAATTAATTTTATGGTAATAACAGTAGAAAAGGAATACATCTCAGTAAGCTGGGATGTTTCAGACTGCCTGGTACTTTGATCATGTGGCAAATTCTATGAAGATGTTGGCTTAGAAGGTTAGAGTTCCCTTTTTAGGGCTGCTGAGCATGTACTTTAACAAATCTGTGTTACAAAGGTAAGAAGTTATCATTGCACAAAAAAAATCCAGGGTATACCTCTGGTCCTTTAATACAGAATGCTAAATGAGTGATACTGAAAAGTACTTTTTGCAGATCAAAACTGGTATTACCAACACTTGGCTGCCACTGTCTCTAATTAAAGCTAAGATAAGTTTGCAGCAGGCTGTACTTTGACCTGAAAAACATGGTTGTAATCTCTTTTTACAAGCTGTTGAAAGTTCCAGTCAGTCCTGGGAATCAAGCTAAGCATCATGTGGCACTTTTTGCTGAGGACAGGGCAGTCTAGTTTGTTCATCTGAGAAGACTGAACTGGAATGGCAGTGTAATACACTTTGACAGCTCTGTTCCCTGAACTGAGTTACATGCTTGCAACTTTTACAGGATTATTACAGTAGTTCTGGAACAGGGGATTGCTCCATTTTTGTGCAGGTAGAGAATGCCGAACCAGTATACGGGAAAGGTGATCTGCAGTTCCTTGAATATTATTGCTTTTGGTCATTGTTAATGGCTTTGGCCTGAGAACTGGGGGTAGGAGAAGTTTTGAGGTAGTAATTTGTAGTGGAGAGGTCACCCTCCAGTATGTAGGGGGATTAAAATAGCCAAGAATACAGTGGGGGTTTTATGGGACACCTCCTTGATTATCGGTGGATGAATTAAATTCGGTGTATCTTTCCTGAAGCTTGAACAGTTGGTATGTGTCAGAAATTCAGAGTTGTCTGTCTTGAGCTTGTTTTGGGATTCTTGTCTACACGCTTGCTTTAACACATGTATTTTCTCTTTCAGTCTGATCAGTGCACTGGCTTGCAGGGTTTCCTGATTTTCCACAGCTTTGGGGGAGGCACTGGGTCAGGTTTTACTTCTCTGCTGATGGAGCGCCTGTCAGTTGACTATGGGAAAAAATCAAAATTGGAATTTGCAATCTACCCTGCACCACAGGTCTCGACAGCTGTTGTTGAGCCATACAACTCCATCCTGACTACCCACACCACTCTGGAGCATTCAGACTGTGCCTTTATGGTTGACAATGAGGCCATCTATGACATTTGCCGTAGGAATCTGGACATTGAACGCCCGACCTACACCAATCTCAATCGCCTCATTGGTCAGATAGTGTCTTCCATTACTGCTTCCCTCAGATTCGATGGTGCCTTAAACGTGGATCTTACTGAATTTCAAACTAACTTGGTGCCTTACCCTCGTATCCACTTCCCGCTGGTAACATACTCCCCAATTATTTCGGCAGAGAAAGCCTACCACGAGCAGCTCTCTGTGTCCGAGATAACCAATGCTTGCTTTGAGCCATCCAATCAGATGGTGAAGTGTGACCCTCGCCACGGCAAGTACATGGCCTGTTGTATGCTGTATCGTGGGGATGTTGTCCCCAAGGACGTCAATGCTGCTATTGCCGCTATCAAAACCAAGCGCACAATCCAGTTTGTGGACTGGTGCCCTACTGGTTTTAAGGCAAGTCTCAGTTACATCATGACTTTTTTTAGACTTTTCGTTCACTGTCATGGCCTTAAGTATTATTTTCTCATTGAGATGTTCTGTAGGTACCCGATTTGTATTTTGGGAAATGAAGGCTTAGCTTTTTATACTAAGCTGTTTTCTTGGGAGTGAAACATTTTATTCAACTACTGTTGTCTGACTTCTTTGATTAGTCGTGTCAAATGCTCAAGAGAAACTCATGGTCTCTTCTGCTTTTCATGTAGGTTGGCATCAATTACCAGCCACCGACAGTGGTTCCTGGTGGTGACCTAGCCAAAGTGCAGCGCGCAGTATGCATGCTGAGCAACACTACAGCCATTGCTGAGGCATGGGCTCGTCTAGACCACAAGTTTGATCTGATGTATGCCAAACGTGCCTTTGTCCACTGGTATGTTGGAGAAGGGATGGAGGAGGGGGAGTTCTCAGAGGCTCGGGAAGATTTGGCTGCACTTGAGAAAGATTATGAAGAAGTGGGCACAGACTCGATGGATGGAGAAGACGAAGGTGAAGAATATTAAGTACAACAAAAGTGAATTGCAAATCTTTGCTATTTTACTGCCTCTTCAGTAGTGGTGTAAATCATGTCAAATAATTGGAATAAACTTCTTTAATCAAGACATTTGGTAGTGTCCAAACACTGTGTACATTCACTAACTCTATCCAGTAGTCCAGGAGATAGAACTTCTCTCTGAGAAAGATAGCATGATTATTTTATTCAGCTATAGTTAGATGAGTTCTTGTCCTTAAGGCGTTGTTATTTGAAGAGCTAATAGTGCATATTTTCCCCCAGGATACAAGACTAGAACATGCTTGAGCTTTTGCTGAAAAATTAGTTAGCTACTTTTTTTCAAGGCTCTAAAGCTGGTGTCACAAGAAGCAACAAGAACCTAACCTTGTATTTCCCTTCAGAAAAGATGCAACAACACCTTTAAAACCAAAGGCTATTTGAATTAGTTTTCTCCTATACTTAGACTTTGCATGGGCTAGTAACTTAGATGCAGTAATGTGGAAGGGGAAGAGATGTCCAGAAAGTGGGTGCCATAGCATGAGGGACCTGCCACTTCTCTGTCAGAACCTGGTGTGGTTGTTGCCCTGGTGTTGCTTTGTCCTCCTACAAAAGGAACTGCAGTCCCTGTCTGCCAGTTTTCTGTGGAGTCAGCCTTTTGCCTGGGGCTGGTCTGGACCAAAATCTCTGGCTTAGCTGGCCAGGGTCAAATGCTAGTTTTCCCTGAAACAAAGTCTTTTGCAGAAACAGTTAGTCCATTGGTTCAGATAGGAAAATTGCCATCCTTCTGCCTTCCTGTAAGCTGATTTAACAGGAGAGGAGTTGGCTAATCAGGTTATCTTGAGATGTGGACAGCCTCTGTCTGAAATGTCCGATGTGGTCTGAATGGGGGCTTGGGGGCACAGGGCAGTGATCCACAAACCAAATAACCTGACTGTTTCTAACTGTCTTGGAGCTGGGTGACTGAGGAATCTCTCTCACAGAAGTAGCAAAGGTGGAATAGTCAAATATGTTAAAATGACAACTGAATGTGATTATAGGATACCAAAGTCTGACTCCAAGACTAGATTTGAGCTGGAGAATTCTTCCATGTCCTGTTTTTCTCTCCTTACATTCTCTCTGATTTAGTAGCAGAGTATGATTCAGACGAGCCTTGAAGCCTGTGTTAGTTGATGAAAATGTGCATACCTGCTTAGCAGGAGCCTTAGCTGTGGTATGAAAAATGCCTTAACTTCCTTTTGTATGGAAGCCTACAGTAACTGGGTAACGCTGCAGTATTTGACATCAACTCGTAAAGTGGGAACCTTTCCCTAACCTCAGTTGTAACTGACTTGGATGTACTTCTAGATGGGTGTAGCACTTTTAGATTAACAGGCTGCTGCTGTTGACTGAAGGTCTAACAGAATAGCTTGGTCTGTAAGGGCTGGCCAGTAATTTGCTTAGGCTGAAAACCTGTTGTCCTGAATTACAGTGTTTGTGTGCTTGCAGCCATTGGCTCAAGTTGATCTGATGAGAAATTAACTTATTGTAGGTGGAAGTTACCAGTTCTATATAGATGGGGAGAACAATCTTAAGGCTTTAGAACCTAGATGAGTGTCTCAGACTGTCTTGTGAGCCATGGTCTTGCACAGAATATACAGATGCTGTGTAAATCATACCTCCTGCCAGGCAGCATAGTTGAGAATGGCAAAGTTTCAGTGAGTTTCTCATTTGCTTTTGTGCTTTTTATGTTCCAGGGTAGACAGAAGTGTAGAGAATTTCAAGTCCTGTTAACTAACTTACTTTCCTACTTACTGGATGATTAAGCAAATGTGCTAGGCATAACCCAAGAGACAGTCACATTCATTGCAAGTCAGATCAACTTCATTTCAGTGCGTGCTTTCAGATTTTTAATGTGATGGCAGTGCCCATGAGAGGAATATGCAAAGGCCTGTTTCATGCCTTGCAGGTGTCTATATAGATCTTTAGTGTGGAATCTTATAGTAGTAGCAGATCATGAAGAATGCTGTGTGGCCTGAAGTACCAGCACCATAATTTCCTTTAAAATACATGTGTTTTGAGGGGTTGTGTAGGAATGGATTTCTGAACTGGTCTTCAGTGTGATCTTTCAGCAATGATTTGGCTCTTCTGTCTGGAATTCATCTCATTATCTGAGGCTGGCATGCTTCATTTCCTGCTGAAACTGCTTTTTTACTGTACATGTGGATTACCCTTATTTAGGACACTGCTGCTTATGTGATGGGAATTGGCTTGCAGTGTGTCAGTGTTTTCTCTGGGCACGTACAATGGTGAGTCTGTGCAGGGCACAGCACTAGCATCCTTGTAAAAGGCTTGTGCATATTAAATGCTGAGCTCTTTGAAAAAACAGGACTGACTAGGGAATCTCATTCAATGTAGGCATTAGACTTGAGATGCATTATGCTTTTAATTTTTAAAAATAACATGTAATGCTACTTTGAGAAGATGGTAAGCTGAAACATGACAAACTTCCACTGGTGGAAAGTTTGACAAGAAATGCTATGTCACAGCCATTGGACTGATGCTGAAAATACATTATACATTCTCAGCCCACATCGTACTCAAATTTTCTTTATATTAGTATTAGGAAACACTGTTGCATTAGCTAGTGGGCAGTTAGCTAGCAGTGTAGGCATCTGCATACTGAGCTGAGATAAGGTAGTGTTTTTCTCAGATATGAAGCCAAGATAATCACAGCTGGAAAATCCTGCTCAAACTGCTCTTGCTTCAAATAGCTGCAAAAATCCTTAAATGCTGTGATTACTAGCTGTATGGTTGCATTAACAAATGTGTAGTTCATCTGTTTCCTGAAATGTAGAGGAGATCCTATACTGAATTAAAACTTGAGCGTGAGAGTGGATGCCTTAAGCCTGCAGAGGTTAAGGTTAGCTGTCCCTTAAAAGAAAAGGATTTCTTTGCACTCTGTTGAGAGCTTTCTTTAATTCTAAACTTCAAATGCCTGTTGTCTTCGGTAAGAAATCCCCAGTTTTGTGCTTTGAAAAGTCATGTGCCTATTTGCACTGGCAGAAGTGCAGGCATTATCTAGTGGTAACTAAATGTATCTTTACCTGTGTGGTGACACAGCTTTCTCCAGTATTGAGATTGGCAATTAATAGCTATCACCTGATACAGAGCAACTTCTATGACTCACTAAGTGGAGGAGGAGGAAGTGAGCTGGAGCCTATGACAGATTGCTGTGAACTTTGTTGTAAATTGCTGGTCTTATCTGTAAGATCTGTTCTAAGATGGTTCTGGTGCCATTCCAGGGGAATGCAGTGCGGCAGAATCTGATTTCCGCCCACTCTGCCCTCTGAATAAGCAATATGAATACCTTTTAATGTGTTAGTGTCTATTATATATATAATTATTTGCATTTCTATAGTAAGTATGCCACAGTGTAATTGTATGATAAAAATCTCTGTCTGTTTTAGCTTTATGGACAATATAAGTAACATAAGCATGCAACTAGACATGTTGCCACCTTCTTCCTGCAGAGCAAATTTTTCCTCAAAATTCAGAAAGGGCTTTTGTGCCTCAGATATTTTGAACTCTGTCAGACAGATAACATTCACCCTAACAGCCTGTTGCTGAAACGCATGAACTTGTTTAGGAGAGCATAGCTCTTTGGAGTTAGAATTGGTAAGTGAGATTTTTTAATTATAAGTGAGTAAGTAAAGGAACTATAAAGTGACTCCATTATTCTGGTGGAAAAAGTAGAGGTAAGATTGCAGATCACAGTGCTTTTAGCAGTGTTTTAGGAAAATACAAAGTGTTATCTGAAAAAATGGATAATAAACTTGGTAGTAAAGATTCTATGGCTTTACCTTCTTCCTTTTTCCACAGTGTAATAGTGAGGAAGGATGTCTCCTGGGCAGTTTACAGTGACTTCTTGTGAAGATTTTGAGGAACTAGTGAAAAAAGCTAAGGAAGAGCAGTGTTACTTCATTACTTTGTCAATATGGTGCTGAAAATGGGCACATAGTTTTTGATTGCCTTGTTCCCAGCCTTCAGTCTTGTTAGCCCTTCTGTTGACATACTGCTTCCACTCTGGCAACTTCCCTTAAGACAAGCAAGGAAGAGGTAGTTCTGTGCTGGACTATACTTTTTCAGTCAAATCTGCACAAGCATTTTAACAGTGGAGATACTGACATCTGAAATACAATGCTGCTAATGTGCCACCCCATGCCCTTCTCTTCTGATGTTTTTAAATGCCTGCATTTCTGCCAAATAGAACTTTGTTTGCCTTTGCACAAGGTCATGTTTTCCTTTATGTAGGAGATGCTTCACAGAAGCAAAACTACACTTGTCACTACTTATAGTGCAGAGCTGTTTTAATGTAACGGGATGGCTTTTTCACTTGCTGAAGTATTCTAACAACCTAAGATTCAAATTGTTCTGCAGATTTTTCGGTCAATGCGTTTGTACCTTTGAATTCACATTTCTTTTACAAACCTTAAGTTTGGGAAGACAAATCAGCCAGGGAAATAAATGTAGAGATACTATATCTTGTATAGGAACTGTGAATTACCAAAGTTGGGAAAGTACAGAGGAAGTGTGATTGAGGCTCCTGTCAGGCATAAGACACTGTAGTAGGTGACTCCTGATCTCACCAATCCTTATATCATGTTTATAAAGAATTACTTCAAAAGAAAAAGATGGTTTTTATTTGAACTCTGGAAATGGGGACTGGGCTTACAAACAAATTCAGTGGTGAAGAGCTGAAGAACAATTTTCCATCATATTGCAGAACTCCATTGGAAGTGCTGTAGGGATTCTCCGTATGTATTGGCAAAGTGATAATGATTAATCCCTTCCCTCTGTCTTGGTGTGAACTAGGGGGAGGACTAACTATTCAACTCCCAGACTGTGCAAAGACTTTGATCTACAGATTTCTTCTAAAAGTTGGGCAAGAGGATTAAAGGTTTGTAGTCTCAAGTGGCTGTTAATGAAGAGAAGGAATGAGAGCATGATGAAGTGGGAGAAATAACATTGCTCTGAAGGTATTGTAGGTGCTGGCTAACAAGAGGCTGAGAAATACCAGGAGACTAAATAAAAAAAATGAAAGGCGGCTGAGTCACGTGAGGAGTGGTGCCTTCTGTGGAGCTCTTCAGTGCAATGAGTTGCTTAAAACCCAGTCTCTTCATCTTTCTGATGCCATGTGCCAGTTCATTGGCTTTCTGAAGACCCTAGTTTCCATGGGCAGCTTCATGTAACAAAAAAAATATGAACTTGTTTAAAGATGTTCTTAGTTCTTGTGATACTGTCCTGTCTCCTCAGTAATTTGTAAACCTTGCAGTCATCTTTCAGGAGCATGTTTCAGAACTTCTCCTCTGCATTGTTTTAGTTTCCCTGGTCTGTGCTAAGAGCTTCGAGTACTTGGGCACAAAAAGTTAAATTCTTCTTTTCTAATGTTTACTAGGAAACAGTAGCTATAAATACTACATGTGAGGGTTTAGAAAATGGTCCAGAAACATTTAGGAAATCATTTGTTCCTAATACTTAAATCATTAAAAATGCAGGAAGACTCGGGAGGTGTTCAGTGAATTACCCTTACTGAGAAAGAAGGGAATGCATCTTGGTCCCTTTAAAATGAAGTACTCCAGCTCACTAACTAATGAGCTCAGTTCTGCTTTAAGCTCTGTCCCAGGCTTCCTGTGTGACACCAGTGTGTGTGTGTGAGTGGCCCTTCAATTTTGGCTCTATATGTGCAACAGTAGTTGTGTTAATCAGCCACGGAACAGAGTGGTTCTTGAGGCTGAGGGAGGAACAAGGGTTTAAGCCTTTCTTTGTGGGTTTCAAGAAGTGGGAAGGGAGTCCTAATCATAGGCAGGAGTATTTAAATTCACTTTATAAGCTCTGGGGCTGGAAATCAGATGGTCATGGAGAAATTGAAAAAAAGTTTCAAGGCAACTTTACAGGCTTGAGTTTCTGTCCATATGGATACAATCACGGCTCCAGAGAGGTTGTCCCAAATGTGTTGCATTAATACTGGTTAGGCGTTTCTCCCACTTCAGCTTTGTTACCTGTTGGAGGTGATGGGTGATGTTTAACTGGTATTGCACTGTTGAGGGCCTGTTTGCAACTCTTCCTAAAAAGCTGCAGTTCTTTTATTTCTAAATATTTTAGGACTGAATTGGTGAGATGCTATTGCTGGTCTCTGTCTGCATTCTGCTGCTTAAATTTCAGTCAGCTTTGCTACTCAGGCAATTCATTGAACAGAGATCAGTGAAGGAGATACTTAATGCAGTTTGTAACTCTCCCAAACTGTGCGCCTGGTGTTTCATGGGTAATATTCACTTCTTCAAACATTATACCTGTAAGTGAGTTACCTGTAGTCTGAGCTAGGTGCACTAGGATTCTTTTGCAATATCAAGGGGATTAAGGGAAAGAAAATGGCAGGAACAGGGGGCTTTTTCTGTCCATTTGAGGTGGACAGTTAGATTTAAGTGAATTTCCTATGTGCTTGTTGAAGGCCTAAGGTGTCAAGTCCAGAACCTATGCATTTAATTAACTTCCAGAGGCTTGAATTGAGACAAATTCCTCTGGTCAGAGTGGCTCAAACTTTCTGAGAATCTGTTCTTACCTTGCAGTTCTAACCTGTCACTTCTGTCATTTTCTCTAAGACAATGACCTCTATGAGGTTATTGGCTGTCAATGTTCGAGTTCCTTTTTCAGAGACTGCTGCTGTGAGTGGCTTGTTGCAGTGCTTCAAATTAGGGATGAATTCCAAGCAGCGTTCTTCAAGAAGGCTGCCAATACCTTAAGCATCCCCGTGTTACTTCTTCTTTTGTTGGAGCTCTGTGGCTACAGCTGTCAAATGCATTTCATAGCCTTGCACCATTACCACTTGCAAAAGCTACTTTTCAGTCGGTGATACTGAAAGTAGAGATCTTTGTGGTTTTTCAGTTATTTCAAAATCCAGTTTGTAGAACCTGCCTTGGGTGAGCGCTACTGGTATGCGTTGTTCCAAAGAGATGCTAATGTACCATATTGAGCCTGCCATTGTTTTCCAGTGGTTCTGGAGTTGATCTTGTGCAATTCTGCACAAGCTGTCAAAGCTGTGTCCCATGCAGTTACTTTCAGTTTTATGTCTGTAGCTGCTGTTTAACCAGCTTAGCTGCTGGCTGTCACTGTCCCAGTCCTCCCTCTTTTCTCAGCCATGCAATCGTTCTTGCTCTTATGCTGCCTCTGGTGCCAAGTTTTGTGTTAAATTGGCAAAAAAAATATGATCGCTTCTTGTGGGAAGAAGGGCACAGTTGTCTTTTGCTGTCACGAACTAAGATGGCTCAGTGTAGGATCAGCTGGGTGCTGGAGCAGGGATCAGGGAAGCATGGGGGACTGTGGATCAGCTACAGCTACTGTCGACCCATAGGCTGCACTGTTCTCTGCTGACTGGGACAAAATGGTTTCTGTCTTTGTTCTTCACAACTTATATGGAGTGTTTATGTGGAAGGCAAAAGCATGTGCATGTACGTATGGAAGTGTCCCAGTCACGTCTCTGAGTACATTATAGAACAGTTTCTGCTATTGTCCACAAATGCTTTTGAAAATGGTGTTAATGTCTTGCAGTAAGCACATATGGCACCCAGAAATGGAGGGTTTCCTTTTCTCTTGATTCTCTCATAATTCAAGCAACAATTACTGGCAGTCCTATGCAGAGTACTCTTCTGTTTCTTGTTTTACTTTTTGCTGTGTTCAGTGTTTATCTTCCTTTTTCTGTTTTCAAATTCTGTGTCTGTTCCTTTACTTGTTCACTGCTGTTGCAGATATCAACAGTGTGTTGTAAGTTCCAGCTTTGTCTATTACAGCATATGTGCGCTGGCTTCATTATCTTCACTGCCTACAAGTATTTAATGTCTAGTAAGTGTGCCTGCATGTGTGAGATTCGCCTGATGAGGCTGAGTGGGGCAGCTTGACTGCACATATTGATTTAGACCTTGTTTACTTTTGATTCAACATACTAAATACACAAATGTGTTTATTGCAGACACTTCTCTAAGCACCTATGTGCCGATACACCCATTTTTTGCTAATTGTAGGTGCTGGCAGATCAAGAGCAATCCTTACTGTTGTAATTGTGGTCACTAGAGTGCCTTTGTTGTTCAGTCTTGTACTTCCTTGCGAAAGATGCTCTAAATTCTGTTGGAGACTGAAGTTTTTACATAATTTGCATCAGATGTGTGTGGTTCCAGGTATGGACACATTAAGCCAGGCTTCCTTTGCAAAAATCCCTCAAAACCCGGTGCATTGAGGGCCTGATTTCTGTTTATTTTGGGAGCTTATTGACTATAGATCTCTTCTTTCTGTTGCCAGGTTGTTTAATCACATCCTTTCCCCTTTGAATGCCTTCTGGCTCCCCAGCTGGTTTTAAACCTGTGTGCCATCTACCAGATTCTATATCAGTCTGCCTCATTGTGTGATTCATGCAGTTTCTTACTACCTTTGCTTTGCTAACATCGTCACCTTTGTCATCAGCGCTGTCTGAAATACTTGATCTGCCTTAATTCCTGTAGCTCTTACACATTCTCCAGTGTACCCGAGTGATTTGCAGCTATTTCTGCATGTTTAAATCATTTCTAGAAGAAGTTTTTTCCATGGCTCTTCATCAGTGAATAATAGTGGTTTAAAAAACAAACGTTTTCTTATGTTCTGACTCCCTTGCCCTGTTCAGCCTAGGACTGTAAATTTTTAGTGTATTCTAAGTGACCCACAAGGGCTTAGATGACGTTGTGCATAATTCCTGTTTGAAACTTGGCTAGTAGCTTGTTGCGGGGCTTGAGGGTTTGGGTACTATCTATGTATTTGAAGTGGGCACGTAAATCCATCCTGAATGCAGCTGCGGGCTACTTGAGTACCAGGATCCCCTGAATTCTATGCTATTGCACAAGCTAATGAAGTCTCCTTATTGCCACTTTAATGTTACCCTTTGTGTGTCTAAAAGCAAGTGAATCCTGGAGTGTATGTCTGGGTAATCAAGGGGGATTTCAGCTGTAGCAGAGGCAGGAAGCTTGACTAGGAACAAGATTTGTTAATTAGACATTTTCTGCCAAACCAGCTTCCCTCCTTGCCTGGGCCTGCGTAGAGTCACAAGAGGTGTGGAGAGGAGGGCAGTGGGTTTATCTGTGGCGGTGCAATGCGTCACCACTTTGTGATAGCTGTCTTTGCAAGACTGGCAGAAGGTAGTCTTCTCAGTTGTTTGGTTTTTGGTGGTTTGGTTTTTGTTGTGTTCCCCCCCCCTGCTTCTACTTGCCTTGCGTAAAACCACAGCTGAGTTCAGATACTTTTTGGGGAACAGTTGTGATGGTACTGCTTTGTTGCTGCCAAGGGTTTAGGAGTGGAGAAGCTGTGTCTTAATTTCTGAGGTAGGGTTTTTTTCTAGGAAAAAAAGATACGCTTTATGGTTTTATGCATCGTGGTAAGTTGTATTTCCCAAGTTGTTCTTTGCCAGGGCTTTGCAGTGGGGTTCACATTCCCAAGCATCAAGGTCTGGAGCTGAACTAGTCACTCAAGGCTCCTTGTACAGTCAGTGCAGAGAAGTTAAGGGGATTTTAGGGTGAGGTTATTCTGACCTATTTTAGACACCTGCTTTAAGATAATGAACCTTAAAGCCTCACTGACTGTCCGAGTGCTGCACTGATGACTGGTCCCTTGTCAGCCTCCACACTTAACCGGAAGAATCCCACCCGCTGCATGCCCTGCCTGGAAGCAGATTGTGTCCCACACTGCTGCCACTTGCTATTAGCAAGCTGAAGAGCAAGAAGCAAGAAGGTACAACCCTAATTTGTTGAGCATGAGTCAGCAGCTGCCTGAGAGCAAAGTGAGGTGTGTGAAACAGCACCTCAGCTATGCCTTTCCAGTGCTGCTTATGGTTGTGGTTTGCTTATCCTTGTTCTTATGGCGGTCTGGCCAACGATTTGGAGTAAGACTTTGCTCAGCCTTTAATAGTAGCTAATGATAGGGTATGGGACTTCAAGAATTTTATTAATAAAAGTAATGCTGAAGGCAGTTGCACAACTGCAGAGGGCTTTCCATATTTGAGCAGAGGTATTTTAGTCCTCCACATGCTCACCAGCTGTTTTTACCTGTCTGTTGACGTAGTCCCCATGAGGAGCTGTGTGCAGCTGTGGGACTTCCGTCCTCAGCCAGCTTGGGTCTAGCCTGCGGATGAGGCTCAGATTTCCTGCCTGCCCCTCCAGCGTGGCCCCTCTGCATGGTTTCCTGTAGCTGACATCTTCAGCCTGCAGTCTGGGGAGTCAAGAGCTGGTGGTGCTCATTAGCCTTCTCCAGAGTGTAGAAGCATCACAGGAGACAGGGAGCAGGCCAGCGGCATGGAGTGCAGCTTCTGGAAGAAAGGCAAAAAAGTGCCAGGGGATCTATGTATTGAAACCAGTGTTTCTCTTGTAGCAAAAGTTGCCAGCAAAGTACCTAATTCTCCATCTAAGAATGTTTCTGCTGAGGCTGAGTTAGGCAGGATGCAACAGGAGACAAGCAGTTTGGGTACCTAGCATCAAAGTAAGAGCGGGTGCCATGCCTATGAGCAGGAAGCTATGCTTATAAAATGTCTGTAGCCTGGTATATGCAGAACACTCCCATGTTTCTAACCAGAATCCTGGGATTGCAGCAGCTTGACACTAATAGTCCTTTTTCTCAAGGACTGACATGCATCAGCATCTCTGGGAGCAGCTGGCTTTCTGGAAAATGTAAAACCCTTTTGTAGCCTTGATGATGAAACTCAAACTGCTTTGCAGGTTTCTACTGGCTGCTGGTTTGCCCAGGAAAACTGGTTTGGTTTGATCTGTCATAGACTCTGCTTACTAAATCTGTTTGTTCCCAGGAACCTATTTTCTTAAAGAGCTAAGAGGCTCAGCATATTTCCTTCCCTGCCCTGTATTGTGATCATCTAAACACATAGTATTTTAATTAGGCTGAACTCTCCGCTGATGAAATGAGTGCTTTGACTTCAATGGAGTTTCACTTATCTATGACTTACAAAAAAAACCCTGACTGTAAACTCCATATGTGATGCTGATTGTCTCTGGATGTGGTAGTCTAAAACTTGGACCTCTCATGGGCTGGATCTCCTCCAGCTTGCTTCTAGGCAATTCTGGAGTGAAGCTTGTGTAATATCAGCATCTTTTCTTCAGTATTGCTAGTTGTGGAGCCTCTGGGAGCTGTTTGGTTAGCTTTCTCAGTGTCCAAAGTGCAGGTATCTTCTGTCTGCGTGGAGGGCCAGGGTATGTTCTTTCCTAAAGCTCATCTCTGTGTTCCTGTTGTCCCAGGCAACCAGCACTCAGTGGGTGCCAGAGGAACTGGCTGCAGTAAAAGCTCTTGTTCTCATACAGAATCAAACTGAACAGACTCCAGGCTGCTGGATGGAACGGTGCCCTCTCCTGCCTGAGGCCCCCTCCTCACTAGCAGCTCCCCTTCGTGACTGCCCGTCCTTAGCACGGGAATTAACAGCTCTGTAGTGTGTGTCTGGAAACAGATGGGATGCGATTCAAACTTAGCAAGTATCAATCTGAATTAATGCTGACTTAACTGGAATTACTCTGAACTGGTGCCCAGCCTTTGTCTGAAAAGGAAAGGTGGTCTAGGATAGCATGGGCATGTAGATAAAAGGAGGAAAGATTAGTCTTTTTTTGCAGTGTCTGAGTCAGATATATAAACACAAGCAAGTCAACAGAGGCTTTATGAACATGGTGCTCCAGGCAGATGATGGCTGATGCAGAGGAGTGAAGGGATGGCTTGCACTAGTAGGACAGTTCACAGTATGGTTCTCATCCAAGAAAACACAAAATAAGATTAGCTAATCATCCCTACAGGTTGATGTGACTTCCTTCAAACAAATGGTATGTGAAGAAAGTGGTATGTAAAAGGACTCTGCGATGGAAAGGTTTCTGGATGGATGCTCTGTTCAGAGCTCACAGCTAGGCACAGGGCTGGGCACAACTGAGTGAGGGTAGAGGAATGGCCAAGGAAAAATCCCTGACCTAGTGAGGAGTACTCTGCTTCGGTCAGAAGCCTTGATGCTCCTCACTGCGGGATGGCCTGATCCCTTATTTCTTGATGGCTCTGCTAGGTGGCTGCTGGGACAGCAGCTGCTGTGTCTCTTGGGTATAATGCTGAACTGCAGCAAAGGGGGAAATTCTGCTTGCTGGCAACAAACAGGCTTGAAGAAAGCCTATCTAATAAAAGGTTTTAATTAATGACAGTCAGCTGAACCATGAAGAAGCAGTGTCTGTATGCTCATTCCAACTGAGTGAAATCTGCTTTCCTTTCTGCAGTTTATGCTTCTGTAATACTTGGGGAATTCATCACAGAATCCAGAGCTGTTGATTTTGAAGCCAGACAGTACTGTGCCACCTTAATCCCCTGAATGCAACAAACACTCTGCAGATGTCACAGCAGGAGGAGGATACAAGAGAAGGCAGTGTGCAAGAGTATGCATTTGTGTTGATGAAGTGTTTACATTAGCAGGCAGCAAGGTGGAAAGACAAGTAAGAAGCCTGATGGGGTATACAGACCCTCCAGGGCTTACTACTTACCTTAAATCTTCATCCTATCCAGACCTGGGCCACCTTGCCCTCCCTTCAAGGCTTTTTATCCTTGGATCATCTCTCGATCTCCCTGCTCTGCTCACCTTTAGATCTTTGTAGCAAGTGGTTTTTCTCCTCTGTCATACCTTCCCAGGTAAAGCGCCTGTGTCTGAGTGTTTTTCCATCAGAGTCCCGCAGGAGGCCTCTGTGTGTGACTGCCAGCCGAAATGGCCCTGCTAAGCATCGTCCTTCCAGCTCTGACGGAACATGTCCTCCGGGAGCTATTACCAAAAAGACTATTTGCCGTACACCAGAAACCACTGGTGTTTAAGCATCCTTGAAACTCTTGGGGAAACTCTTAGACCCAACGTCACAAAAGTAGTGTTGCTCAAAGTGTTCTCCTCCGTGCCGGAGACTCTTGGGTTCTGAGTGTGATGCAGAGCAGCTGCTGGGAGGTGATTAAACAGCTTAGTTTTTCTGTCTAGATTGTCGTATTAGATGAGTGATTTATACGGGAGGTTCCTTTGGTGTAAAATGAAAGTATGAAGGAAGTATGGCATCCTTTACAGACGCTGTTTAAGATTTCAGTCTCAACTTGGTACTGATTTTGTACAGCAAGCAAGCGGGTTCACTGACTTCTGTCACCTGTGGGTAAAACCCAGCACATGGCAGGAGCCTCTTCCCAGAGCTCATGGAAAGCGGCGGTGCTCCCGATGGCCCGGGACTCGCCGGGGTGCTGGGAACCGGAGCCTGGCTGTCGCCCTAAATCTGGGATCGCTGTGTCCCTGCAAGGGCGAGACTTGAGAAGCGCTCAGCCCCGGGTGCTGGTGCCCATGCTGCGCCTTCCGGGGCCATGTGCTGAGGCGGCCTGTGGCCCCCGCCTGGGCCCTGGCGTGGCGGGCGGGGGTCCCTGCCGGGCACGGA
>JAVJGI010000038.1:445672-495044 GCA_035590275.1 Ibycter americanus
CACCGGTGCCGTCGCCAGCCCAACCCCAGGCAGACATGGCCACCATCTTAGAACGCCCTGCACGGTGGGAAGAGTAACGAGCCTTCCCCCTCCTCCTCCCCCCCGCCGAAGCTGTAGGGAGCTCGCAGGCGGGGTGCGGAGCCCCGTCCCTGGGCTGGGTGCAGCGGGGAATGCCGCGGGGAGCCTGGAGCCCCGCTGTGCCTGCCCGCAGCCGCTGGTTCCTTGAAAGGTGCGAACAGCCGCGCCGGTGGCCGGGAGAGGGGCTTCCTACGGGCAGAGTCTAATTAACGGGCGCCTCCGAACCGCCTGTATTTTGGGCGAATCGCTCCTTCTGCGAAGCGGAGGGCGGTGCGGGGCTGGGCGGTGCAGCTGGCCGGGGGTAGTTACCGTGACCCAGCCAGCGCCTGGGAGCCCCGCGTCTCACCCAGCCAGAGCCGAAGCTGACAGAACATTTCTGCAGGCTTAAGTTCCCTCAGCGAGACTTGGAGTTCGAAGAAATAATGTTCAGAAACACATGCTCCTCAGTTTCATGTTTTGATCGTTGCTGGGACTCCTGTTGGTAACCGTCCTTTTCCTCCCGAATTAGAAGTAACTCGCTGCGTTACTGTTGAGATGATAGAAACGTTTGTAGCAGGCTGAATAACGCAAATCTCATCGGAGAGGAAGATGTTTCTGTTCTCTGGAAGAAGAGTCCCAGTTTGCAGCGGTATGAATGCACACAAGAACGCTCTTGAATTCTTATCTGGGTAGAATATGCCAGTGCCCCTTTTCATGCGGTGTAGCCAAATGCTGACATAGTTAAGGGGGAGTGTGTGTTAAGATAGTTTTCGTTATGCGGTCAACACTGAACGTATGTAATATTTGTTAGTAGAATGATCTTTTTGGGTTGTATATTGTCAACAGTATTTCAGCAACTGTGAGCAGAACAGAAGTTTTGTGAAGGCTTTTTGTGACTTGTTTAAAAAAAAAAAATCTCATCTATGTTTCTTGGCTGCTTGTGCAAAAAGCCAAAACCCTGTAATGAAGGCTTTTTGTAAGCTGTATTATCTGTTAGAGACTCACAAATGAATAGCTCTCCTAAGGAATGAATTACTTAGTACAGCTGCATTTTCGGCATACCCACATCCTTGCTTACTAAAGAGCTAATATCTGCCTGTATTTGTGATCATACATGTCACTGAACGTATTTAGAAGTAGGATGAGGACAGCTGGAGTGCTGAGGGCCAGACACCTAGTAGTTGTACGGAGCCTGGCTTTCATGAGCGCTTAGCTGCCATGGCCCTTGCCTACCCATGGCAGTTGCCTGGATGACTTGTGCAAGTGCAGTTGTTTGTTCGCCGGCCTGGAGCATAGAGGGAGCTCTTCCAAATCCATCAGAAAAAGCCTTGAAGTTGACGTAGTTCCTGGCCTTCCTCCTGAAAACAGGAGACACGATGAATATTCAGTTACTGTTCTTTTCTGTGTAATCGAGTGGTTTATAAATACCGGGAGCTACAAACTCTACTGCTCTTGTCACAAAACCATGTAGCTTCCAACCCAATGCACTGTTTGGTGACAGCTGAGGTTTGAAATCTTAATGCATCCCAGTGAATCTTTTGCCTGCGTTCTTAGTCGGGTTACGTGCCAGTAGGCAGGTAAGCAGCACTGTGAACTGTCAGGGTTTGAGCTGAATAAGGAATTAAAAATTTGATGCTGGGCTTGCGTTACTTGAGCTTAAACTCTACTGGATAATTATTGGCAGATGAATTTGTGCTTTTGTATCTGAATTGCAATATGGAATAGTGTTTTGTGAGACTGGTGCCCAACTGTAGCTTCACGGTTTGCTCGCGAAGAACTCCTTATCCCTAAGCTGGCCTTGATGTTTCAGCCCCAGACCGTGAAGGGGAGAGCGCCCTGTTCTCTGAAGGACCGGGGTCATCTTGTTCTCTGGTACCTTTCTCCTGGTGTTAGGTGGGCACCAGGTCAGCTTGTATCAAACCACATCTGTGGCGGCTTCTTGCGTGGCAGGTTTCAAGCACAGTGAACTGCTTTGTTGGGGGACTGTTGAGGCATCTGCCATACCGTGGACATCTGGGTGGAAGGTAGTGGGTTCTGGGCGATTGTTGCATCTTCGCGGGATGGAGGAATGTCCAGGAATATAACAGGAGGTGTCATTTCTGTATGGCAGTTTCCAGCTGAGCACTCAAAAGAAGCTTTCTTCCTATTTGTTCCAGTTCAGTTTGTTCCAGTTATCACTGATGACTTAGTTTTGCTTTTATTTGGGTGAATCTGGGATACTGCAGCATCTGTCTTGTAGAGGATGCAACAATAACGATATTCACTGGCACTGTTTTGTATGGAACAGCAAAGCGAAGGCTTTTTGTCAACAGTCTTGAGCACAAGTCAGTCCCATTGGCAGCAAAGTGTTCGGACGAGCTACGGGGGTTTTTCAGTGGCGGTTGCTTCTGGTAGTTAACCTGCTAGGTAAATCAGAGATGCTTTGACTCTTTGCTGCTGAACTGAAGGTGGGCAGCTATGCGCGGAAAAGTGGATGGTGTACACCTTGTTTGCAGGCCATTGCATGCTATTTCGTAGTTAGAATTTTCTTTTGTGAACTGAAAACATACTTTATTAAGATTTCTTTATTTGAACAGTAATCTGGAGTAGTGGTTTATTCTGAAACTTGGCATGTCAAGTGGTGGCCTTCTGGAAGATTTTTATGATTGTTCTGCAAATTACTGGGGGCATTTAGAGAAATGGAGTGTTGCTGGAGAATGGAGAAACCAGGACAAATGGTATCATTTGTTATTTGCAGTAGGTAGTTAATAGTAGTTAATGAAAGCAAACAGTCTTAACAAATTTGAAGTCTAGCTTCAAGAATAAAAGGTAAAATGTAGAGCATGATACCTTTCCTGCCCCAGATTTTTCCTGAGAATGGACTCTTCCTTCTGCTTTGTTGCGTAGTTGCTTTGCTGCCATGGAGAAATAGCTAATAACAATTACTTAAGCCTGCCTTACCCTATTAATGTGTTTTAAGATACACAGTGTTGTAAATATACTAGAAACAACATAACTTTCCCATGGCCAAACATGAAAATTGAGAAAATTCCAGCTAAATTTCATTGCTTTAAATAATATGGAGAAGTTAAGGCTGCCAAGTGGTCTTAAGTCTGCCCTGATAAAACTAACCATTTTAAGATCAGAAAGTCCACATTAATACAGTTGAAATCTTGAAGGAATTGACATTGGAGTTCTCTAAATTACTGACTCATATTTTTCAGTAGACTCTGGAATACTGGGAAACTTTGAAGAGGACAGGAGGAGTTAACTTCCTTATGGATTTAAACTCTTTGTGGATGCAAGAGTTGTTGACCACATCTCACTGCAGGGTAGAAGAATGGTTGATGCAGTCCGGAATAGGATCTGGAATGTAGTCTGAAATACAACTGTATGGAAACTGGCGTTGTCAGATTGGTTTTATTGTTTCCTGTGAGACCATGTATTTGGTTAGGTCAGTTGTGTTGTGATGTGACATCTATAAATCAATTGTTTCGGTATTCTAATTATAATAATTGTTACTGTGCAAAATTGTTATCATACTGAAGGAATCGCAAATTATTTCAAGTGTTTATGAGAATTTGTAATGAAGGATACATTTCTAATGGTCTTTCAGAACCTCAAGCCAAGGGTATCTTAATTTATTCTTCCAGACTTTCAATGAAAAGGAGATTATTCCCATATAGATCGCATGCTTATGGCGGGTAGCTTGTTGTTACATAGGGATCCCGATTGCCTAATAAACGATGGACGTTATGAAACAGTAATCGCTTAAGTAGGTCTCAGTGTGAGGTTTTACATTTAGGAGCAAAGGAGCATCGGTAAGTCTTGGAGGAGAGAGGACTGTAGAAAAGTAACTGTGGATCCTTGTGGAGAAACGAGTCTAATGGATGCTTTGGCTAAGCAGGTGAATGCAGCTCATGAGTTTCTCAGTGAAAAATAGGATGATTTTGCCTCTGTGGTAGCATGAGAGTAGAAAATACTCAGAATACTGCACTCACGTGAGGACTTAAAAAAGATCTGACAACTAGAGAGGGTACAGAGAAGTGTCAAGAAAGTTCTGCACATGAAAGAATGAATTTTGAAAAATTTAACCTTGACAAAGCTGGAGTGGTGAGACCTAAAGGCACAGGGCTTCTGAGAACCGAAGCTGCTGCTCCAGGGACGTATTTTGAGAAGCAGTATTCATTTAAACAGTGTCTGTTCAGGCTGCTTGTTCTGCCGTTGGCTTGATTTATTCTCATTTTATGGAGAAAAAACACAAAGCAAACCAAAACCCCTTCATTAAGCTATGGACTAAACCCAGTTCACTGTTGGAGCAACGTTGTTGAGGGTTCTGGCGATCTCTCCCGGTCCTGGAGCTGTAAAACTGCTAAAACAGGAATTGATGCAGAGAATTGTTATACTTTGTCCTGAACAGGAAGCTGGTGGTGATGATCCCTCCGATTTGATAATATGCACAGGCTCAGTCAGTTGATTGTATCAAAAAGAAAACAGAGATAACTCAATTACCATACATAAGTGAGCTTCACAGGGAGAAAATCGTAGGTACTGCGTCGTTTGTCAGCCTTGATGAGAAGCGCTTGAGCCACTGGTTCCTGTTCAGCATAAGCCAGGCTCACTTGAATTAGGTAACAGGGCATGCATTTTAACTGTGAAAGTGATCAGTTGTTAGGAAAAAATGAAGGATGGTGGTGGATTTGGCACTTCGGGATCAAGAATGGGTGGGTTTTTTGGGAAGGGATGTTTTAGTGCTGCGGTTCCTTGTTCACATGCTGTCAAGTTCTTGTGAGGAAAACCAGATCAGTCGCCAAAGCTCATTAGGAGATGTTTACTGCAGATGAAGAATTTGCTGTGTTCAGTACAGGGGTCGTGCTGTGAAATTAGGTAAATTCAGAGTAGGTTGTTTACTGGTCTCCTCTGATCTTTAGTTACTGGGAAAATATAAAAAAGGAGTATTTTACTAACGGCAAGTGCCATGTGCAGTGCTGCTGCGGTCACCGTTGGAATGGTTTCTGCACTTCAGAAATACTGAACCATTGGAGTTTGCTTAGAGGATGATGAGAATATCCTCTGCTTGACTCAGTCTCTTCCAGTGAGGGGTTTTAAACACTCAGTTAAGCTCATTGAAAATTTAAGATGAAACAATTTAGTCCGGAACATTCTATAAGGAGCAATAACAGCAGCAGGTTTGGGGAGTTTTTGTGGTGTGTGTTTGTTTAAGTTGAGGATAAACAGTGTCCATTAGCTAAAAGCTGCAATGAGAGTTTCAGACTAAACGCAACTCCCCCAGCCTTGAAACGAACGCTGCCAGTGAATGGGACTCGTTCACGCCTGCGTACCCATTAGGAGGTGCTTGCTCTCGGTCCCAAACGACTGGGAGCTGCTGGGAGGGAGCGCGGTGTGTGTGTTCGGGAGGCCAGGCTGAGCGTGTGTAACAGCCGGGGAGGGCTTGTGGAATCGTACAGCCTGCCACCCTTACGTGTGCCTGCCTGAATGCTCTTCACTGAAAGTAGGTGCTTTGCAGGTGGAGACGATCTGAGCAGCCCGAGCGGGGAGCGCCGCCCGCAGCAGGGCAGCCGGGGTGGCTGTTGGGCGGTGGAAGCCGCAGGGAAGCCCCGGGCAGAGGCAGAGCCCTGGTCCGCTGAGGCTCTGCGGCTGCTGGCAGGTGAAGCCGGCAGCGTTGTCCGTAGCTCGTCTGCTTCTGTTCTGGGATGGCTGTTAAATTCAGATCTTTTGTTACTCCGAGTTATGTTGGGATTAACATCTAGGTTCGAAAGCTGCTGGTTACAGCCCCGAAGAGGGCACAGACTGTCTCCAAAGGGCTGTGGCGGGAGAGCTCTGGGAAGTTGTGCAGGCTGGCTGTGCCGCTCGCCACTCGGACACCCGCCGGGAACACAACGCAAGATCAGACCAAAGGTCTACCTACAGCTTACTGTGCCTTGGATGAAGGTGGCAGTGGCTCCTGGGGCCAGCTGCCCTTGGAGGCTGACAGCCGAGCCTGGCGCAGTGCTGATGGATGCTCTGCTTCAAGGTCTGGGTCAGCGCCTCTGAAGTGAATTGGAGATGTTGGACTCGCTGCCGGTGCGCTGACCCCAGTGCCCCGTGCATCTCCAGCTGCTCGTGCGGTGCTGCTGGTGCATTGCTTGTTCTTGCCTGGCCTGCCAGAGCCTCTCTGTCTGTTCCTGGCGCATGGTCGCCTCTGTGGAGACAAGACTGGTACCCCCTGTATGCAAACCCTGCTGCCTCTTTTGCTTTGATGTTCAAACCCTATGTATAGCTTCTGTCCTCTACCTTTGGGTCCCAAGGAGCAGCTGGCCCTGACGCTTGAGAATCCTCTCCAGCTTTCCTGAGCTCTTATTTCTCTCCAAGGCTGGAGCTGGCACGGAAACACTGGGATCTAGAGAGATGACTCCCACTGCAAGCTTGTCTTTGCCTGTGGGTCTCAGGTGGGAAGGATCTGTGGTTGTGTTTGCTCCCTTGCTAGTCTGCAATGCATAAGAGCCCAATTTTGTCTCGAATGAGAAACGCTCCACCAAGCTTATGTTGTTGCATGTAAGATAGGTTACTGCACCCAGGGTCTGTTCTTAGCAGGGAGGAATTAATTCAGTGTTTTTGTTGGAAAAATCACCGGCGCTCAAAATGACTGATCAAGGACCATGTCACCGCAAACGAGGTTAGCTGATGATTTGAGTTACCAACTAATGTTAGCCTTTTAACAGGGTCAGAGAGGGATTAGTTCATGTTCAAAAGGAAGCTTTGTGGATGACCCACTGACACTGCTGGGGCGATAAATGGTGGCGCTCACCAGTTTTGCCTAGATTCTGCCATCTGAGTTTCTTTTGAGTAAGTTTTTAATGTCGTCATAAAACTGTGAGACTAAAAGGGACCTCCTGAGTCACTGAGTCTGCTCCCTCCCTCTCGGAGGCAGCAATCATGTAACACCTTTGCGAAGGCAAGATCATAGATGTGGGAACAAAGAATGTAGGTCACGCTCGCAGGGTGGGCATCCTGGGAAGCAGTGAATTGCTATAGTTAACTGAATGAATATGTGTTTCTCTGGCAAGAATTGCTAAGATATTCTTTTGGATCTTACTATGAGATGCTGTCTAGCAAAATAATGAAAGTGACGTCTTTTTTTTTTGTCTGACATTGGAGAGTGTGCAATTAAAATGCTGCTTGCAGTTTGCAAAAACATTGAAAAAATGGAGAGACTTCAGAAAAAAGCATGAGGAAGATCTTCATTTGTGGGACTGGAAAGCTTGTTTTGTAAAGAGAAGCAAAAGGTATTTGTTTATTGAAAAATATCTTGAAACATTGCTTCCAGGAAGCATTCATGAATAGCTTCTTGGGCAGTAAGCAAACAAGATATTTGGTTAAAAATGAGATGAGGATAAGGGAAAAAGAAGGGAAAAGTTGAACCTAACTAACTTGTAGAACAACTTACCAGCGACAGTGGTAATTTCTTGTTCACTTGAATTCAAGGGGGTGGTTAAATTTTAATTAGAGAGTGAATTTGAATGAGGTGCAAGGTTTACCAGCTGAAATTATAGGAAGCCTGCCTTCCCTGTAACAACAAATCTGGCTGGAGGAATGTGGAAGTAGTGTAGAAGTAGCTCTCCTGACCATTTGTAGTTTGCATTACTACTTGGAATGGTAATGTGATTCTTAGAGTGTGCCTTTGCACAGCTAGGTTTGTCTATAAAGTTTGTAGAAAAGTTTGAAATTTTTATGTCAGTCTCATTTTTTGCATGGATTTGTATTCAGGTTTATTCTGCTAGGTCTGCTTAACAAATGCACGTTAATGCAGGCAAACGATTTTTGCGTGTCTGTTGCAGGCTTCTAACAGTCGTGTATGGACAGCAAAGCAACACAGTCATTTCAGATGAAGAGTCTGGACGGTGTAAAAACTCCCGATTTTTTTAGGAAATTGAGGTTTTCTTGCTTTTTGTGTATCCTTAATCTTAGTGTTTAGCATGGTTGTTGGAAGAAACTTAAATTGATCTTTTTAAATGTTTTTTGGTTTGTGGGGTTTTTGTGGTTTTTGGGTTTTTTGGGTTTTTTTTTTTGGTTTTTTTTCGTTGTGTTTTTTTGTTGTTGTTTTGTTTTTAAAAAGGGGGGAAATCCAAACAAGTTCCTTCTGAGGAACTTGAAAGTGCATGCTGGATGGAAATGGCGAGTCTGACAGGTTCCCAGCCGCACGCTGGAGTGGGCCAGTCGGGTGGTTCGCGTGCGCTCCTCCCTTCCCCAGAGCCCCCCGTGCGGATGGACCGGCCCCTTTGCGCGGGGGCCTCGCTGCGAAAGAGCTCCCTCTTGTGGTGCTGCTGCCCGCCCGAGGCGCACACAGGCATTTCTCCCAGAACGTGCCTCTCTTTGTATTCCTTTTAATGAACACCGCATCTATCTTAGTAAGTTGTGCTTCAAAAGGTATGCAAGCTTTTGGTTGAGTAAATAATACACTTACTAATGAAGGGTTGAAAACATCTTGTTTAGGGATTGAGGAACTTGCCATACCCTGGAATACAAAATGATAAAGATTATTCTCATTGGTTGTATCAACTTTGAGTAGTTCGGATACTCCAAAATGAACTTTCTGTGACTTGAAAATGAATCAGTGATGGTTAGGATGGCCTGTTAACTACACCTGCTGTAATTTTTCCAAAGGGTGAATGGCTATGTATCTGTAACCATAACTAATATCATATGAAACAGTTTGTGATAAATGGGATGTGCAGTAATGCGTTTCTAAAGTCAGAAGTATTTTATAATAATCTAAACTGACCTATTATATAATATATAGCATGCGTGCCCCTCAGCTCTATCTGCTTAAAAATACCAAAAGCCAGAGTACATCCAACGTTAACTCTCGTTAAGCCAATTTACCATATCTCAGCTGAAGCTCTGGCAATGACTTTCCCCTTGCTAAAAGTTAAAACACTTTTGAGGCCGTTAAATTTTTGTTTCTAGCTGAGGGACCCATCTGCCTGATAGACTGAAAAGCCGTCTACTGAAAGTCCTGTATTGAATAAATCAAGTTTCCAAAGCTGCTCTTTGTCAAACAGCTGACGCACTGTCAGAGTGTTCTGCTGTGTGTATTGTTCGTCCAGTATGGGTAAACTTAAAAACTGCACACTGCAGGAAATAACTGTTGTGGGAGCTTGTGTTCTCTGGAGTCATCCTACTTTTCCCGACAAACTAGGTAGGTAACTAGTGCTTTGCCAGAGCCAGCGTCTTTGGCCAGAAAGGAAGGAGCTTCCCAAAACGCAGGCCAGTCAGTAATGCGTGGGAGATGTATGGAGCTGATCAGCTAATTCTGGAGTAGCATGTTCTGGTATGCCGTGTTGGGCGTGAGGTATTTCTGTAAGGTCGCGCACATCAGCAGCTTCATTTGCTTTCATACGTGGAGGGGACCAGCTTGCTTTGTCCTGCCTGAAGGCAGGCTGCTATCTCAGTCCGTGTCTGTCCTGCGGACCCTCGAGTCTTCATCTCTCTTGAGACTGAGCATGAGCTGGAACCTGTAGGAGCAGGTCAGGATTCCCGTTCCTCCTGTTGGCCCGGTGGCACGCGGGCTTTCCTCTGGGCTTCTCGCCAGCGCGGCAGGCTCTGCGGGGGAGATGTGGCCCAACCCGAAGAGCCTCCTGCGCCCCCCTCCCTTGGCTTTGCCGAGGGTCTGCCAGTGCTTTCTGTGCAGGTGGCAGCCCCGTGGCACCTACTGTCGTTGCCCGTGTGAGCTGCATGCTTGCTCCTGTTCTTCTCATTCCTGTTTCTTGTCCTCTGCAGATCCTTACTACAGGGTCCTGTTTTAGGGTAATGCATGGCTTGCTTGGAGGCAGCCTTGGCTTGTTGCTTGGCTAAGCAGTCAGTCAGTACATGGCCTAAGCAAAGCACTTGGGTTCGTACAGTTCTCCCTTTGGCAATTTGATTTGGTCCCCAGCATGTCCCAGCTGTGTGTCATGAGCACTGTGTGTCCCCTCCTGCTTTGGTTGCCTGCATTCTGTCTGTCTCTTTGTGCACAGAGCAAACTCCAGAGCTGTGACTAATGGTGTAACCAGTTGGTTCAGCTTGAAAGTCAGATTTGTTGTGTGTGAATTGTTTACAAAATACAACACTTGAAATCTTGCCCTAAATGTTCCCAGTCATGTTTCTCGTCTCACAGTTTGGGGGCCACAAATGATTTATCAGATAGCAGGGTATTACAAAAGAGTGTCAAACATTTTCTTCATCATACTTGCTCTTTCCATTGCATTTGGTGGTCTGGCAAACAAAACAGCATCAGTAAAAGTAGGGTTAATTTTACCTGGTTGTTTAAGAACACTATGCCATCGGACACCAGTCTTAGTCCACAGGTTAAAAGAACGAAAGTGATGGAGAAGCACATCCCACCGGTTTGAGGACTGGCCATCCTGACCCCCGCTACTGCATCTAATTTCCAGTTCAAATCTTAATTCCAGCCTGGCCTTGCCAAGTTTTGATGGCTGAAAACACCTTGTAGGATCAGAAAACTTCTCTCTTGTTACTAATTTAGAGGTCTGGGTTAGTCAACGTGTTTGATAAAATGCGTAGGTTGGTGTCCCTCCTTGCTCTTCAGGTTTTCCACACTCTCGGTGGCTCTTGGCGTCCCTTCTCTCCAGTTGTGAAGATACTTGGTTCTGCCATGGGCTTGCGCTAGTGACAGGATGAGATTGTTATAATACAGAATTGAGCTGGATGTTTGTTTGTATGTAAGAAAATTGCTTTACAAATCCTTTATGGTTGTTTTTGAGGCTAGTTTTGATATTAAGTATGTCTGCTAAAACAACAAATATTCTGCTTATGATGCTGGTCTTAACTTCAGTTGCCTTAGTCCACTGGTGCTGAGAAAACATTTTCTTTTTCCTGGTAGAAAGCTCTTGTCTTACTCTACTATCAGTAGCTCTCACACGCGTTATCTTCATTCTGTAATTAGTGATAATAAGATAGGTTTATATATAATAAATTACTGTCAAGTTTAAATCAAATCTAATTTGGTTTAGTGAAGCTGTGTATTGCCAAACCAACTGCATGTGGTAGATGTCAGAGATCTAAAAGATAAAATTGCTTTATAGTTGTGTTTATAAATAACACTACCAGTTGTGGGTATTTTGTTAAATTAATAATAATCTTTTTTTAATTGGTCATATTCCAGCTGTTCCTGAATGTTTGCAGGCAAGGAATTAAGAAAAGCTTTTTTTTTCTGGTTTGTTTTTTGTTTTAGTGCAACTGCTGTTTCTTTTGGAGGCCACATTTATGAACGCTAACTGCTGCACTTGTCCTTCGTGAGCATTTAAAGTCTGCCATCAAACGTTGGTCTGCCCAACCGAGGCAGGCATTAGCAGTTCGGACGGTGGTTTGTGGAACCTGGCTTTGTTCTGTTTTGCACGGTAGCAATACTGACTGCGGTAGTGTAAGAGACATCCCGTCTCAGAGCTGCACCGGAGCTGGTTCTCCTGTTCAAAGTGCTGGGCGGGTTGGCAGGGCTCAGTGCGGCGCATCCCCGGTGGTGTCCCCAGCAGTGTCCCCAGCAGTGTCCCCAGCAGCATCCCCTCGCTGTCCGGCAGTGCAGCCTCGGCTGCCGTGAGACCGGGGCGAATGGCCCCTGCGGCACCTTTAGCCGCCTGGCGTGGGCAGGGAGAAGATGGACTGCCTGGGTGTGCAGCTGGAGGCTTATCGTTGAGGAGAGGTCCTTAGTCCGAAAATGTAGTTTATTTTGTGGTTGGTTTCATCGTCTGTTTTAAAGGCACCGTGAAATATTTTAAGGGGGTCGGCGGTGAAGCTCACTCCGAGTATCTCATTCTTCCTGCTTTCTAGGCTGGTTCAAGGTGAGGTCGCCGGGCAGCAGAAGCAGACCTCGCCGCGGTGGAAGCGCGGTGGGATGCGATAGCGGGCGGGTGGAATGCAGCCGCGGCGCTGGGCTTAGGGCTGAGGGGGGCTTGGAAGCCACGGAGACCCCTTCCGTGCTTCAGGCTTACCTGGCTTTTGGCTGTGGTATGGAGAGGCTCTCTTCGTTTTCCTGGTCTTTTGATGAAGCTCTTATGTTTTTCCAGGACTGGCAGCCTCCATTTGCATGTGACGTTGATAAACTTCACTTCACACCGAGGATCCAGAGGCTCAATGAACTAGAGGTAAACTGTAAAGCTGAACATTGCTTCTGCTCCAAAATGCTTAAATTTTTTTTTGAGAGGTGGTGTTTTCCAGTGGACTGACTGTGAGCTGTGTTTTTGACTTGAGCTGACAGCACTCAGGACCTCTGAGCATCGGTTTTTAATTAGCACAGAAATTGGTCTGTTTCAAAACCTAGTTAAAAACATACCAAGCATAAAAAGTAAATGCTTGTTAAAGGAAAATAATTCAGGCCTTTTCCACACAGAGGTGCTTATAAGTGATTAAACTCAAATTCTCAAGTGCTATAGATTTGTGTCTGCGTTTTGAACATAAACAGCATCTTTAAAAAGTAGAAGAGATGAAATGCAGAGTGCTTTAAAAACAACAAGCCATTTGGAAGAAAGAATTACAAAATCTGGATTCAGTTGGTGGAAATTTGCTGTTCACAAGCACTTTCTTTTACGGCTTTCATGAATTCAGACTGGGAGAAGAGACTGGTGAGGAGTCCTGGTTAGATCGCTACCGATATGAATTGGAGTGACAGTGACTCTTTGCCTGCCTGATTTTTCTCATGATGCTTGCTTTCTGCAGTCTTGGTGTGATTGTGGGAAGTGCCAGGGTAAAGGCTGGAATACTGGCCTTGGATGCTGAGAGAGAGACTTCTGTGGACACAAGCTGGTTCGTAAAATCATAGAATGGTTAGGGTTGGAAGGGACCTTTCAAGGTCATCTAGTCTAACCGCCCTGCAATGAGCAGGGACAGTTGAGAGCTATCTGGAGTTCAAAAGCAAGCTTGTCTGTATAGACGTGGCCATTTTTTGCCTTAAGAATAGAAAATGTGATGAAAATAAAATGTGTCAAAATTTAAGTCTAAGCTACCGCTCTTCAACATAGCAGCCGTCCAATTATCTCACTGTTTGGATTGCTGTGCCAACAGACTAGTTGGCTTCTCCTGCCCTGACTGGTTTGTATCCATAAAAATGAAACAAATGCAGCTGGGAGTGAAAAAGGGTAACAGAAAAACCCTTTTTAATTTTTTTTTAATAAGCCATAAATATTGGTTTATTTTTGGTTTATTACAAATGAACTAAATTGTAATAAACTATTACATTTATTAATGTGATAAATGTAATCAATCCTAGCAGTGCAGCTAGTTTAGGTAGTTTGTAGCAGTAATAACTCATTACTTGTCTGTTCTCAGAAAGCAGTTTTCTAAATGCAGTAAAAGTTAACAAAAAGTGACTTGAGGAAAGACTGCTAGTATCTCTATGGAATTTTTTTTTCTGCATATGATGAGAGGGAAAAATGCAAAATTATACTTGCGAACCCAGACAGGCAACTGAGGCTGCGGCATTATAAACAGTGGGATACACAAAAGCTTAATCTGCATTTAGTATGCGGTTCATGGTTTTTGGTTTTTTTCAGGCCCAAACTCGTGTAAAGCTGAATTTTCTGGACCAGATTGCAAAGTTTTGGGAGCTTCAAGGATGTACGCTGAAAATTCCACATGTGGAGAGGAAGATCTTGGATTTATTTCAGCTTAATAGAGTAAGACTGTTACAAGGGAGAAACTAGTCCTAAAAAGATGTTGTGTTGTCTCAGTTTCTGGGAGGGTATCATAGTTGTTCAAGGGAGATTTTGGAGTATATCTAAGCTGAAAAAAGTATTACTTTGTTTAACCTAACATAGCTAATGTGACAGAATACAAGAAATATAACATTATGGGAGTCTTCAGGTGAGCTGGGAGATCAAATTACATTTTCAGCTCTTCTTTGAAGTTGAACTTGGATAAAACTGGTCAAAAAAAATTCGTCCTAACTGGAGAAAGCTTCTGAACAAAGACAGCAGTGAGAAAAACACTCCATCAGAAATATGGGAGAGAAAAATCCAGTAACTTTTAGGATGAAGCTTGTTAAACTTCTGGAGAAGTTTATGTATTCTGAAAGTAGGGGATGGGATTTACTGATCCCTAGGATATGTGCTCTCTGTTTTCTTTGTGTTTAGGGTAGTTTGTATTTGATTGATTTTCAGCCTATTTCATAGTACTTTGTTCCAGTGAGAAGAACTGATTGTACTGTGCTAGAAAATTGTGTTGGAATACAAAGCAGAGGTGTGACAAATTGCACCCAGGCAAATTCTCAAAAGTAAGCTGAATTACTGTTTGGTCAGCTAATACAGGTGCTGACTTGTTTGTAAAGTAATTCAACAAGTTTACAATTCCTGAACAGGTTATATGTTACATGTTCCAGTTACAGCTTTTGAACAGCTTTCATGTTTTGAGGTTTAAATCTGTACTTTTATAGTTTAAAATGGCAGTTGTGGTGTTGTCTTGCCTTTTAAACTAAGTGCTTTCCTTAAACGCTGATAATTTTAGTATTAAACATATGACCATTTTGTTTTTGCTTTTTAGCTAGTTGCAGAAGAAGGAGGATTTGATGTAGTTTGCAAGGAGAGAAAATGGACCAAAATAGCCACTAGGATGGGATTTGCTCCTGGCAAAGCCGTGGGCTCACACATCCGCGCACATTACGAGCGCATTCTCTATCCTTACAACTTATTCCAGTCTGGAGCGAGCCTATTGGTAAGTTATATAAGTCCAATTAATTTAGTAGCCAGTCTGTTTTATATATATATATATATTATTTTTTTTTTTTTTTTTTAGTGATGGAACATTTCCAAAGACTGCATTTTATGCTTTATGGCATGCAGATGACAGGACGCAGTCTGTGGTGTTGATGCAAGCAATTCAGAAAGCCACAGGCAAACTTTTAATCAAAATTAAAGTTTTTAGAATTACTCTTCAAGATAACCTCTTGCTGACTGCTTTGAATCCTACATTTTTGTGTTTTCTCTCAATAGTTTACAGAAGCAGCCTCATGATAACAGACTTTCAGACTTCCTGTATCAATTTCTTTAATGCTGTTTTGTCAAATGCAAAGTACGACTGCGTTCACAGATCGTTATAGGTCCATATCTTATAAAGCAAGAGCTATGGGTCATGCGCACATATGGGCACATATGGTCTATGCACACAGAGTGACTGAGGAACTGTATCAAACTGTGGCAGTCCTGTGGCAGTAACTCATCTTGCTTTCACTAAGGGTGTCCAAGTTCAAGAATGCTTAATGGGTATTGCAGTGTAGTTAAGAGTGGCTTGTGACTTTTTTTCAAGCTTAAATCTTCATCCTTCCTGCTTAGATTTGGCCATTAAACAAAATTCAGCGTTGGTGGAGAGTGAAAGCAACATAATCCCTAATGAAGAATAGGGCTCTTCTTTTAGAGCAGTAGTGATTTATTTGGA
The DNA here is from genome assembly GCA_035590275.1 of Ibycter americanus. Classification (NCBI taxonomy): domain Eukaryota; kingdom Metazoa; phylum Chordata; class Aves; order Falconiformes; family Falconidae; genus Ibycter; species Ibycter americanus. The sequence continues at coordinate 461,129 of JAVJGI010000038.1, forward strand.
AAACCAAAATAGGTTGCAGTTGCCAACATGCATTTTTATTTATCTGAAGCACTCTTTCCATGATGATCTTCCAAAGAGAGGAGTGTTGACCTTTTTTAAGCAGTAAAAGCCATAATCCTGTTACAAGCATGTCTGTCTACAGAAATTAACACTAGCCTTTTACGTAAAGCTACCAAAATGAGGGCAGGATTTGACATAAGTCAAGAAAGGTTGGAATTGAAGGCTTTTTATTTAGCTAGCAATGATCACTTTTCAGTGAAGAAGAGCTAGATTCTGCAGACCCTTCAGAAAAAATAATTTAACTTGTGTAGATTTGAGTGTGTTGCAAAAGGAGGATGAGAATAAAATAGAGTTGCATATAAAAATCTTTGTGCTAGGGAAACTGCTGTATCAAAATATTTTGCCTTGCCTCAAACACATTCATGTTAAGCAACACCATTTTCCGAAGGCAATTCATGGAAAACTTCATATGTTTGTTAGGTCTGTAAATGTGGATTTTTAAAATTTTTTTAAAGCTGGTGTGTTTTGAGACAGCTAGCTTTGCTTTCATATTTTTGAGGTGCAGTTGCACAGGGAAAGATATAAGTTGTAAAACAGCTAACATGGTCCCACACTTCCTTGGAAATGTAGGTTCCCCATGTGAGTGTCTATCACACAGTTAGTGGTTACTTTCATGGTTTTCTCAGTAGTGGACCCTTTTAGAAGAGAAAAGCCTTCTCAAACGAGGTCATGCCTTTTAAGTGTAACTTTTCAAGCTCTGTCTTGCAATAGGCACCTGACATTTGTTCCAAATTGATGCGTTTAGTGGGTGCAGTTCTGGGAAAAGCTATGTATGTATGCGTAACTTTTCTTTTTTTAACTCCTTCCCCCCAACAGCTGTTAAGATACTCCCCTCCCGTATGTGGCAGAGATACATATTTTCAGTGGACTGACAGAATCCACAGAAATTTGTTGGGTTTAGTTCAGTTTTCACTCTTAAGATTTGACTTTCATTTTTTTTCTTGCTGACAATGTTGTCTTCCAACTGAGTTTGTTTTGCAATACGTTTTCTGGGGAAGGATCTCAGATGAGATGCTTTTTTGGCTTGCTTCCATGTGTTCTCAGTGAGTGGTGCTTTCCCAGATGCTTCTTGTGTAGGTGTCCATTTTATTGTATGTCTATTCAGTGCTTTGCTATGAATCTAAGCATCTGTGATTTTTGTTTTTGGAGAAGATGTAGCTATTCAGTTTGACAGCTGTCAGTTTGAGATGTGTGGTTCCTTCTCGTGATACTTCAACAAGCCTTTTGAGAGAAACTCTTCATGCAGCCAGGATGATCATCCATAAAAGATTAGTGCTTGCGTTCACTGTTTTTTTAACATTTTTTTTTAATTGGTAGTACTTGCAGTATTCATTGCAACAGTCAATATTAATTGACTTTTTTCTGCAAAAGCCGAAAATATGGAATGATGTTGTTTCCGCTGATGACTATGCCATAACTTAAATCTCATCCAGATCTGTGTATAGCATTAATTGTTTGTGTGGTTTAAATAGATGTTAAACTGGCTTCAGGTGTTATTTTGACAGATGTCCCAGCTGGAGATACTTCTATATAATACTAAAATAGTGAAACTATCTGGAGCTGTTCAGAGGTTAACAGATAGCATGTTTTTACTAAAGCTCTTGTTCAGTCAAACGACAAAAATGTCTTAAATCAGCCAGTTTCTAATACTCAAAGCAGCTCTCAACAGGGGTGTATTTATTTTATTCTTACCTTGAAACATTGGACTAGACAGGTCTTGGGTGTTTGTCTCCAGAGTGGTTGCAGTAAACCTGTTGGTGTGCTGGTGGTTTCTGTCAGTGCCTCGCTTAGTTCTTAGCCATTGTAACCACCGGTATGATAGTGCAGCATCACGCTGTATGCCCAGAGGGATAAATGTCCCCCTGTGTTAACTGACGTGTCCCGAATCTTCTGTCAGTGCTCCTCCTGTGATGCATTGCCCAGATGTTACCATGATTTAAAATGCAGCTACGGATGGTCTCGTGGTGGTCTGTTTTTCAGTGAGTGTGACTAGTTTAGTGATTCTGGGTCTGGTCTCTTTTCCAGACTAGGGCTTTAATGTCCCGAGTGGGGTTCATATGTCCAAAGATTTATATGTGTATGCCTCTAATAAAGACGTTTCTGTGTGAGAGAGTTCTCTAGGACCCTTTATTGGTAGTGGAGGAGAATAAGCACCTCTGGAATTTGGTGGCTCTTATCCTCAAGTGGCTATGTAGCAGGGGTAGACCAGTTGTATTCTGCAAGTACAGGGAGCCTGGGTGATTGGCTTATGTGTAAATTACTACTTCATAAAGATCTAAACCTGGAGGAGATGAATTCTATCCCTATTTTTCTTTTTTTCCATCTTTTGACGTCCTGGAGGCCTTGTGAACATTCCTGCTGTGTCCTTTGATTGCCTGCTGAAGAAGCAGCTCCTTAATGGTTTCAGCTTGATGGGCTTTTAATTTACTCTCTGCCACCATTTGGAGTTCAAGGATTGTATGTGCAACCATCTCCTCAGAATATAATGAGATCATGATCACAGGCTGGATCACAATGTGTAGGATGAGCTTATGGTAAATTATTGATAGAATCTTAACCTTACCAAAGAGGCTCTGCTGCCTGGGAGAGAAAAGGACTGAAGAAATGGCAACTAGTGACCTTGGTTACAGACGCGTGCTTGCAGTTGATAAGGTCAGTCTAGGAGTAAAGCAGGTTCCGAGGAATTCCTTTTTCTAGGTACAGTTGACAGTGGTAGTGAACAGCCATTTCATACTACTGCTTTGCCTTTGGGTACTGGGACACTGGGAAACGTTTCTGCTTAAATAGTTGTTGAAATCTCAGTGTTTAGGAAATGTCTTCTGGGCTTTTTTCAGTGAACAGTGACAGTGCTTTTTGTTGTTGTTGCTTGGACACTACACTGAAGTGAGGCAAGTTGTGCTTTTTGTTTTTCTCTTTCAGGGTTTCATCTTTCAAGGTTTCATTACCCTTTTGTTTAGGAAAAGCTGTTTGCCTTCTAGGTATTTGCTTTCAAGGATCATATGTTCTCTGTTATAAGGAGTAGAAACTATTATTTTTATTTTTTTTAGTGAAAGATTTGGGTTTCACGTGAGGACACAAGGAACCAAATTCTATAGAAGTAATTCAATTTGGCAACGTTCTGTGTAGCATTCATCTCATTTGCTTTTCTGTTTTCTCATTTTGATATTTTTCCTGCTCACTTGCCTTTTCTGCTTGTCTATTTTCTGTCCTGAGAAATTATTTGTGACTTTCTCCCACTGATGTTAAGGTGAATTCACATCATCTTCTCTCAGTGTGAACTTTAAGGGAGCGTGCTGTTCCGCAGAGGCAGCTGCAGCGCTCCGTGTCCTCCGTGCATGCAGCACGGGAGCATGCCCACCTTGGAGCATCCGCCAGGACTGACTGCTCGTGAGCATAAGCTGCAAAGTTGGGTGGTTTTGTGTATTTAATCTTGAAATTAAGTCAGACATTTGCTTTCAAAGTATAAGTGTAGAGCTTACAAACTCTTAAGGTTGAAGGCAGTCCTAAATAAAAGAGGAATTCTGGAGGTTTTTTTGAGCCGTGTTGTGGACTGTATGTGGGGATAGTTAATGATATCCTGCTACCCTTGACTGATGCTTCTCTTTTTGTTAAATACGTATTTCTTTCAGCATGGACTTGTCTTCTAAAATACTGCTGCTTCTCCTTTTCCATCCCCCCTTCTGACTATCATTTGTTTCTGAAAGTGATTTCTGTGCTGGCTACAGAGCATCAGTCCTTATGCTGCTGTAGTGGTTCTCTTGCAGTTCCTGTCCTGTTTCTGTCTTGCTGAGAAAATGCTCGTGATGGCAACAGATTAACAGAACTGAGGAAATGTGGATCCAGCAACTCGTGTGAAATACTTTCTGACAACATAAGACTTTTTAGTTCTTTAGGATTTGTTGTTTACTCATTAAAAACTGTTATATTTTGTCTGCTGTTACTGAATGTTGTGTGGCTTGACAAACTTGGAATTGTCATTAATTATTAGTTTTCTTGCTAAATGTATGCAGAGTTTTCAGCAATTAAATGTGTTCATTCAGCAACTTGAAAGAACTAAAACTGTTGTTGCACCTCCTTCTTCCCTTCTGCCTTTAATTCATACAGCAGAGTTGTCCTCTCCGAAACATAAAGAGGATATAGCTTGTAGCTTCTGCAATGTTTTTCAGACAAAATTGTATTTCAGTTAGAAAGGGATGTATGATGGGCTGTACTTTACTTTTATGTTTTTCTGTATGTGAGCGTTACGGTAATGCAACCTGAGGGCACGGCAGCAGTTTCCAGTGTGCTGTTGATAGTCTCCAAAAGCATCATCTACTAGAAGAATTGGTATTGGTATTCCCATAGAGAAATGTTTGGTGCTCATAACATTTAAAGGGTGACTTCACCTTTATTTAAGATCCTTTCTTATGGTTACTGCATTCAGTAAAATGGTAGGAAAAAGTGATTTTGTGACTTGTTCAAATAGGTAATGTTACAATTGCCATAAATACTGTTTTTGTTAACTCATTGCAGTAATTATTAAAGCCCTGCCTACATTCTTTCACATTAGCCGGGAAACTGTTCTACACAAACTTTGTATTAGAAGTGGAGGCAGAAATCAAGTAATCAAATTGCGTCTGTTTAGTGCTTGCAGAAACCAGATCTCACCAGTGACACAAAGGACAAGGAATATAAGCCCCATGATATTCCGCAGAGACAGTCTGTTCAGCCGTCTGAAACTTGTCCACCCGCTCGCCGAGCAAAGCGCCTGAGAGCAGAGGTGAGATGATCTGTCTTGGTGAGGGCAGTGCTCTGCGGTAACCACGCTTGAAACCGTAATGCAGTGATGGTTTGCCTAGCCACATGGCACAACAGGTTTAAGTTACAGGACAAATGTTATTTTGATCAGATTGCTAAATGTATATGCATAGTAAACAGCTGTTTAACTTTTTCTTTGTAACTGTTAAGCATACCTAAATATTCATAAATTCACAAATTATAAATAGTATGGTAAGGATTGTGTGATACTTCTTTAAAGTGTGTTACCGAGGTTTGGAGTGCTGAGAGGCTCTTCTGCTGAAGCTGTTCCACTTATACATTAGTTATGAGTGTGTACACTATAATAATGTTTTTAGCATGATTATAAATAATAGGGAGCTCATAGATGCAAATACAGGTGACAAAATCTAGAAGTGAAGCTAATCTTTTGCAGCTTTGATCTCTGTCATTTCCTCAGAACAGGCAGTGAACAGTAGTTACTCTCTAAAAGTGTTGGGAGGTTTCTGTAAATCTTTCATGAATTGAAGCCAGATGTTACAGCAAAGAAGGTTTTTCTTACATTAGCACTATTGTATTTCATTTTTTACTCTTGAGTTCTATCGATTTGCAATACTTCAACCATGCAATAGAAGGAAAAAATTGCATAACATTAAGTCAATATGGTTTTGTACAATCAAACAAGCTTAATCTTACATATGCTTAAGATATAATACCTATTTGGATAAGCAGACAAATGTATTGATTATATCTGCATGGAGTTCTCCTGTGAAGGCATATTTTAGGAGGTCATGGATGTGTCTCCTTCATTGCTGGAAAACTGTAGTAATGTGACTTCAGCCTTTCCAGACTGATGTTCCTGCCTTCAGAGATTACTGTTTCTTTTGTTTGAGCAGATGAAGAGTAGGAGAGGCTTATTCCTGGGAGACGGTCTTGTTAGTGGTGACATCATGAGTTAGGAAGGTCATGACTGACTCTTTGTTTATAATCCAGATTTCTATTTAAGTTTGTTACAGCCTCTCTATTAACTCCGTTATTCTAGTCTTGGTATTTGTTACAACCAAGTAGTACAGCTTAATTATTGCAGATTCTGCTTATAATGATTCTTAAGATACAATTAAGGTTTTCTAAAGCTTTTCCACTCAAATACCTGGTTACAAGCAGACTTACAATTCTGAGAAGAGCCTCAGTAGTTTGATCTGAAACTTTCCATTTGAAGTATGTGCCTGTGGTTGAAAGATGCTAGTTCTCATGTATCCTTTAAAGATTAACAGCAGGGCAAATACATACTAAAATTTTAGCTGTTTCTCTGAGAGCGGTGTCAGATGACACTGACTAACAGAGGGTGCATGTTTTTGTCATTTCTGTAGAAACTAACTGCTCAAACTTAGCCAAAATGCAAGGCTACCCTCTCAGCTCATTCCCTGAGCACTAATGTCGTGCACCTGATTTTTGTGGAAAGAATATACTTGATTAAGAATAGAATTGAAACATGCAGAGCTAAGGCTGAATGAAGCAGCATGGACCCACTCTGTTAGCAAGGAGCTGTAGTGTTTTAAGGCAGTAATTTCCAAAAGTTGAGGTTTTTTTAATGTGAGTGTTTCTGTTCCATTTCAGTGCAAAGTCAGCTAGGCTGATTAAATCCATTTAATTCTACATTGAAGCTACAAGCAGTTGGTTTTTGCCCTGACCTGGCTGCAAATTAGTAATGTTTGGTTAACGTGTCTCAACTTTTTGCTCTAATGAGATATACAAGGATTTGTCAATGTCTTAAATTGTAGAACCTAGGTTCAATCTCATGTTTACCAGCTCGACATTTCCTGCTTTTAAAAGGTTAACCGTTTAGTATAAACCTTGAAAATAAGTGAACTACAGGAGAGTACTGTAAATCATTCTTACTAGCAAAAAATACAGCCTGTGGGGTAAGTGTTAGTTTGCAATTGTAAGACACATAGAGTTTTACCTTGCCTTTTCCTACTTGGTGAATAAACACTGAGGAGAAGATGTTCATAATTAGGAAGGAAAAGGACAATGACAGTCATAGGCTGGTTTTGAAATGCAAAGCATTCGGATGCTTGGTGTAGAAAAGGTAAATGTAAAAAGCCAGAACAATATTGCGGAAGTGACAGTGAGATGCGTTGGTATGATAAAAGGCTCAGGCAAAAAAAAAAGAGCTGCTCTTGTGAAGCTAAATATAAGCCTAAGCACAGAGTACGGATGCAATTCATAGAAGTTAAAGGTGCAGAAGATGGGACATCTGTTACTGCATTGCTTGAGGATCGGTGCGAACTGATCCTGATTCAGCATTACTAAATATAATGAACAGCAATTTTTTTTTTTTTTTGGCATATCTTAAGCAATGGGGCCTCTGCCTGATCTCATGGAGGCAGTCATTTGTATAAAGAGAACACAAAAAGTGAAGGGGAAATAATGTCAAAACCACCTCTGCAAAAATCCAAACAAAAAAGCCTACCAAAACCCCCAAACAGAGCAACGACAAACCCTGCCCCGTCAGATGCCTGGTGGCGCATTCAGCTGGAGGTTGCGCTGGTGGAGCTGGGCCAGCAAGTCCCGTCCTTCGGGCTTCGGGGGTGCCTGGTCGTGGACTGGCTGTGTGAGTAGCAAGGGTGGTTGCGTGGCCCCATTTCCTTAAGAAATTAGGCTTACAAAAATGTTGTTGGAGAAACCTGTCTTTATGCTGAGACATCTAAGAATTGTTCTCCCACAGTCTCAAAACTTCAGGGAAGAAATAAAAGAATTAAATGGAAAAACTTTATTCTGTGTTGAAAGTTCCACAATACGCTGAGTTCCCTGCTTAGAAGACCAGAGCGTGTCCTGCTTCTCAAGACTAAGAGAGTATCTGTGAAAACCCTCAGTTCCTTGCTCCTTTGTTTCTTATCAAGTTCTACTGAAATAAGACTAAAACCACGTTATCGTTATTGGCACAGGCTGTTTGTAGGATTTCCTTTCAAACCTCTCCAGGTTGTTCCTTATGTGATTTCTCTCTGAACTTTTTTTTTAAATAATTGAATACAAGCATTTCAGAAATTCGGGTTGCCTTTTGTTTGTTTGTAAGTAAATGAAGTTGTCAAAGTCTTTATCTGGCTTCCATCTGCCTGGCTTTTTCCTTGGACAAGGCAGGTTACAGTCAGGTTTAAGACCTCCACTGTACCTCCGTGCAGTGTTTGTGTCTCACATCAGCTGGTACTCTGAACCTTTGCAGTCCTCTCAGCATTTATCAGAGTGGATTAAGAATTGTATGCAGAATTTTATTTTTTTTTAATTTGGAAGTCGAAATTGTCTTCCCCCCCGACCCCCGCAGTTTTTTTCTCAGCTCTTGAGAGTATTGAAATGTGTATTTAAAACCTTGCGGGGCCAGCCACTAAAGTTACTTGACTGTAGGGACTTGCAGAGAATTAATTAGATGCTAACAGGCACTCTGTTGGTGGGACTCGGAGTGCTGGACGTAGCCGGCTTTTTCCCTTCTTGAGACCCCCGCAGCTGTGGGGGCTGGGAGGAGCTGGGTGCAGGATGGGTCCCCGGGTGCGCAGCCTTTCCTGCAGCGCCAGCTGCACGTTCCAGAATCCTCGGCCCCTGCTTGGGCGAGCAGCCGTGAGTTCAGATGGCAGTGAACGCTTTCCCTAATACAGGTGTGAAACAAAGGTCTTCCATCTAAGGACATTACTGATACTTTTTTTTGTTTCCTTTTTTTCTTTTTTCTTCTTTTTTAAGGCAACCAATATTAAAACTGAATCTGACCCTCCAGAAGCCAGAACTCACAATCTGAGACGTAGAATGGGATGCGCACCTCCGAAGTGTGAAAACGGTGAGTGGCAAGTGGGGAGTGAAACAAAATGTGAATGCAATTTCTGTTACTTTGAATAAACTCACTTTAAGACCTGAGTTGAATTCAGCAGCTGGAACAATTCAAAGTATTAAAAAATATAATAAAATACTTCTGGTAACTTCAATTTAAAATTGGAATTTATTGTAAAAGTTTTTTATGGCTTTGAAATCTTTTTGTTTGTTTTGTAAGTGGTTGAGTTTTCTTGGAGAAAAGGTATTTTCAGTTGAAAAAAAAATCTACTTTTTTGAAACTTCAGTATCTCTTATGGAGCAATCATAAATAAGATTTGAGCCATATTTCTAATCTGTATTTTAAATAGCTAGCATCAATCCACTAGCTTTAAATAGAGGAAACTTCTTTAAGAATGTACTGAACTTCAGATGCTTTTAGGAAAGAATTTGAAATCGGGAAATGAAATGAAGGCAAAAGATAGTGTGTTGCAAACTGAACAATAAGGTTCCCATAATATGACTTAAATTTTGTCTATCAAAAGTCCTGAGTCTGTTGTTGTCTGACCTTAAGAAATAATAATTTCAGACTGAGAAGAAACGTTTAATGTTATCGAACAAAAGAATAAGCTAGTTGACAAATAATTTGGCAAAGCAAATATAGCAACCATTTATAACTAATCAATAATTGAAATTAACTAAGTAGTCAGTTTCCTTTGTTTATGCAAAACCTTTTTTTTTTTCTCAAGTATTTGTGTAGATTGTGGTATTTTTTTTAATTTGATAATTTTTTTTCTTTTTAGGAGTATCTCTAGGCATTAACCTCTCCTTTTTTCCTCCTGAAGAGTAGAAGGAAAAAGCTCTAGACAGTTTTTTAATGCTTAAATTTCTGATAGATGTAGACATTCTTCTCCTTAGTATCTTTGTTAACTCTTGGACTCCAGGAAATGCTTCGGACTGTCTCATGTCCAGGTGTAAAGGTCTCGAGCTCGCTTGTAACTTCAGCTAAGAACTTCATGGCCCCCGTGTCTTCCGCACCAGCACCCTGGGGTTCTCCGCGCTGTTGTGTGGGGTTTGAGGTGTGGGTTTCTGGGTCTTGATAAGTCCAGGAATGAAGACTTGAGTAGGGACGTTAGACAGTAGGAGTGTCAGACTGTAGAGAAACTGCTTTGTCAGGCGGGTTCTGCTGCGTGCTCGTCTTTGGCGATACGTTTTCATGAAAGCTACCACTGCAAGAAACTGAAGTGTGAAGATCGTCGTAGGAAGCTGGAGTGGTGTTTCGTGTCTCCGTGTGACATGCTGCTGTAAAACGGATGGAGTAATTCAAGCACGTTTTTTTAACACCACATGGAAACAAAATCTTAGCTTATGAAGATACTCATAATTTAAATTAATTTAAATGGGATTTAAAATACCCACTCAAAAAATGTGGGCTGTGGTAGTCATTGCTAGCTCCTGATTGCGTGCTTGGGTTTTCTGCTAATACCGGCTTCTGTAGGCACTGCAGGTGTTCGAATCTTGCCTTAAGCTGACTGAAAGAAGTGTGTGTACGAGACAACAAATAATTCAACAAATAACTCTGCATTATGCAGCCTAACAAGTAATAAAAAATAAATAAACAACAGCAAGTAATGCTAAGCATTAAAACATTTTGTAATACCCTCGTGGGTTTTTTTTCTGTTGCACCAGAAAAGGAAATGCATAGCGCAGTGAAACCTCCCGAGAAGAGGGAACATGCTGGGGAGCCAGAGAAAGACAAATCCAAAGTCCGATCTAAAAAACCCACTAATGCTGTGAGTATGTTCTGCCTTCCTGCTACTTCATACTGGCTGGAGGTGTTTGAGTTTCTCTTGGGTATGCAGTGAAATCTCATGTCATTTATGTCACAGTAAGGACTCTGTTGTATTCTTCATGTAACCCCGTGCTTGAAACAGAGCAGCGTCTGTGCCTGCTGGAGTAGACGTACTCGTAATGCTTCACGCTGTTACAAAGCTGAAAATAACAGGATAGTTAAGTTTCACTATCTATAACTAAAGTAACTTGTTTTCTGTCTCCAAGGTAGAGTGTCAGAATTTTGAAAGAAGAGTCCAAATAAAGCGGTTCTTCTGCGAGCTGATCTCTCTCCCCATTGCCCTTTAACCTCAAGGGAGCCTAATGTGAGCTTTGGCACCTGGCGCTCTGGCAGACCCGACACCCGCAATTTCAGCGCTATCTTGGAAGCTTTGTTGTTCAAATGCTTCTTAAAAAAACCCTGTTCCTGCTCCAACTCTCCAGATACCACTACTCCCCCTCTGAAAAAATCCCAAACTGAAAGCGGTGGTAGTTTGATCCACTCTTGGGAAGATAATACTGGGATTCCTTCTGTCCCTGCCACCTCTTGGGTCCTTCCTAAACCCAGAAATGTTCTTTGTTTAATCCACACCCATAGCTAGATACCTGAGAATGAAATGTGTGAATACGAGAAGCCTGACACCCCCGCCCCCCAGACAAAAAAAACCTTGTGGGGAGGAGCAGGAGATGCTGCTTTTTTTTTTTTTTTAAGAACGTAAGACAACAGGGTCTGCTTGTCCTTGCAGTTGTGCTCTGCCTTTGGGAAGAGCCTTCCAGCCCGTGGCTGGTGGTGTGGGGCGGGCGGCAGACAGCCCCTCCTGCGGTTGGGGTGCCCGTGCCTTTTCCGTGGGGCAGAGCCGGCGCCCGTAACAGCTGCCCCCTGCCCAAAGCACGTAGCTCTGCTGGGAGCTTGCAATCCTTGTGGTCCTCCCTTAAATTACGGAAGGGGGTTATTTAAACTTTTATGTAAATATTTTGTGTTTGCTTGTCTCATTTCCACTTCAGAGATGAGGTGAAAATAAGCTTTGGCAAATGTCACAGATGACTGAGTTACCAAACTGCTCTTTTACCATGAGTTACCTTAAGTGCTCAAATTCCCACTCCGGCAATTTTTTGTTGCAGGTGGATTTGTACGTGTGCCTGTTATGCGGCAGCGGTAACGATGAGGACCGTCTCCTGCTGTGCGATGGCTGTGATGACAGTTACCATACTTTTTGTTTAATTCCACCCCTTCATGATGTTCCCAAAGGGGACTGGAGGTGTCCCCAGTGTTTGGCTCAGGTAACCCAACAAAGCGTAAAAGTTAGGCTGAAAGTTACTTTTTTTTGTTTTGTGGGTGTTTTTTTAAACTTTATCCTAGGGTTGAAAATGCAATTTGTTATTAAGGTAGCGCAAACAAGGTGATAGAGGGTAAAACTAAAATGAAGACTGGGTATGCTTCAGGTTGGAAAGCTATTAGTTGATATTTTGGAGTCAAAAATCTGTGTGCCTTTAAAGAATACATTGGCTTTTAATTGGTACCTTTCCTCTGTATTTAAAAGTGATGCCTCACTGGGGTGCTTCAGTGTGGAGGTCTATATATCTTTGGTTGGGGTTTTTTTTGCTTAGCTCTACTAGAGGAAGGAGAAATTGAGCATATTATTTCACTGATGTTTATGCAGATTTATAAATATTGTGATTTGGTGAATTAAGCAGAGTAGTTTCTTCTTTTGACTGTGCAACTTGGGGAAGTAATTTCATTTTGGTCAGGTGTCCTGCCTTCTTGCCCATCGGACACTGTAATAGTAGCCCATTTGTGTAAAATCTGAGCACAGATTGTCTTGTGTTACAGAAATAATTATATTTTTAATTGCAGGAGTGTAATAAGCCTCAAGAAGCATTTGGTTTTGAACAAGCAGCAAGAGACTATACACTTCGTACATTCGGAGAAATGGCAGATGCATTCAAGTCAGACTATTTTAACATGCCAGTACATGTATGTTCCTGTATTTACTCTGATGCCATGATGTAGATTTCATTTTTTGTGCTTAGTTAAAATACATAACTTTTGAGCGGGAGAGGGGAATTGCGATTTTTAATGGGGTGAAATCGCAGATCAGGCGTTCTCATTTATGTCAGTGAATCCTTGTTCTTGCTGGTGTCACGGTTTCTTGTTCCACCAGCTTCTTGTTCTGGTTTGGGGGTTGTTTCACTTTTGAAGAAGTTCTTGTAAGGAAAGGAATACTCTCCATCACCTGTTCCTGAGAGAGCAAAGCAGCGGCACGTCCTGGGTGGAACCACATTTCTGCTGCATTTTCTTTTCTCTTGTTGAAATGGTTTTGAAATGGGGAAATGCTTCAAGCTAATGGAGGTTCCTCTCTGAGATAGTTTTCATGCACATGCTTCTTATATACTGATTCCCCAGTATATACTCCTTGTTTTCCTTCTTCTTATGCCTAGATGGTCCCCACCGAGCTGGTTGAAAAAGAATTCTGGAGACTTGTTAGTACCATTGAAGAGGATGTGACAGTAGAATATGGAGCTGATATTGCTTCAAAGGAATTTGGCAGTGGTTTCCCAGTTAGGGGTGGGAAGTTTAAAGTTAGACCAGAAGAGGAGGTAGGTCTTTGTTAGTTCACTGTGTATGCTTGTGTTGCCGTTCTTCATCAAATAAGTTTGTTTGGTTCAAATGACAATAATGGAACTGGGTCGCAGAGTGTTTGTTTTGTGTAGCTGACGCAGTACTTGAAGAGGAGAATTACGTCAGTTTTGAATAAATAAAATTTGCTGTGATCGGACATTAAAAGCCACAGGTTTATCCTAGAAGTTATTTATTAACTTCCAAACTTTAAAAAAAAAAAAAAAAGTTTTGTTTTAACAAAGCAGGTCAGATCAGGTGTGTGAAAGGAGCAAAGACAATGGAGGTTTTGTTCTTTCATTCATTGACCTGTTTCTTAAATTATTCGGTTGGGAAAGATACTTTTTTTTCTGCTGCTCTTTTGGTAGTTTTTCTTTCGTTGGTTTTTTACTTCATGTTGTATAAACCTGTGACTGTTCTGTTCACTTTTCAGGAATACCTTGATAGTGGCTGGAATTTAAACAACATGCCTGTGATGGAGCAGTCTGTTCTTGCTCACATCACTGCAGACATATGTGGAATGAAATTACCCTGGCTATATGTAGGAATGTGCTTTTCTTCATTTTGTTGGCATATTGAAGACCACTGGAGCTATTCGATTAACTATCTGCATTGGTGAGTTTGAGGAATAAACTCAGCCTGAGCAGCAGTCTCCCTTTCATTCCCCCTTCCCCTTTTTAATTAGAGGACTAAAACCAGATTCATAGTTTGGGCCAGAATAACCCTTGCAGTCCTGTAGCAGCAGGGTTAAATCTGACACAGTGTGGTTCCTGCATTGATTTGCTTTTGGACAAAAGGTCGTATTTTGGAAAGAGACATCCATTCCCAGTTTTAAAAAAATCCATGAGAGATGCAGCAGATACTCCATCAAATGTTTTATTATGCTCAATGCAAAACTAAAACCCATGCAAGTTATTTTAAAAATCATCTAGCTTCAACTAACAATCTTAGGATCCTGCACATTTTTTTTTTTTTTGTCTGATAGATAGACCATTCTACCATAAATCCTCTCATCAAGTGAACACTTGTCAGCTGTAATCAGGACAGATCTTTACCATCTCTTTGATATTCTAAATAGATTGAACTTCTTAAACTTCTCACCTCACAACAGCTTTTCTAGAGTTGAATTATTCTTGTCACTCTTCCTGAAACCTGTCAAGCTCCTTCGCAGTTCTTGTTCATAGAAGTATTCCAGGAGAATGGGGAAACCACGTCCCAGCCGCTCTTCAGTAGGTCGCCTGTTTGGTTATTCAGTTGCTGCTGCTTGAAATAGCTGCCACTGTAGCCCACTCCAGGTAGTCAGTGACTTAATTTGCTTGCTTTCTTAGTACTTGTCATTATTAAAAGAAATGTTTGCGTGAGGCTGAGTAAATAAGTGATCAGGATTATATTGTAAAAATGATCTTCCTTGTCATTGCCTTTTTTTGTCTGGGCCTTCAGTCAGGCTAAAAACTGTGGGAAGGAGAGGAGTCTTTCTGTTTGCAGTGGAAACTTCCTTTCTTCTAGGAGAGCTTCCCTCGCTAGAGTTAGAATGGCATTATTCCTCCATAACTACCCCAAACTGCATTGGTGTTTGCAGTCACGGCCAGAAAGATGCATAAGCACATACATGTGTATGTGCACACCCATGCACATACATTCACAGACACAGGTGAGAGTTGCCCTACCTGCTTTTAATTTATTTCTCTGTCAGCATGGAAGTCCTTGACATCTTTTTATTTGCAGATACTCTGTATTTCCCTTCAACCTAGAGGCTTAAGTCTGGGGGTTTTAGCCTGTGTGAGAGCGGTGTGTAGTTGAGGTTAACGCTGTTCTTGGCCAGAGGAGTCAATCTAAATGACCTGCTGCTGAAGAGACAAGGAAACTCTGAAAAGACTTCAGAAGGCAGGACTCGTTCTTGTGAAATACGAGGGCTGGCATGTCTGTCTTCAGTGTCCCGTGTGCCTCGAAGGAGCTTGTGTCCTGGTACAGTATTTTAAGTGGAGTGATCCCAAGTGAACCAGGCTACAGCAGCAGACCTTTCATAGGGCTGAAGGCGATAGTTCTCCTGCGTGACTCTAAATCCTGTGTTAGTTCTTGAAGAGGTAAAAGGAGAAAAAACAAACCTTTGCTTCCAAAGATGCTTGCAAGTAACTAAACAAATAAAAACTATGTCAGGCTTGATCAGAGGAAGAATTACCATCATTGATGTTAGGATTTGTAAAGGCAGAAATGTGGAGTTGTCAGGTGGCAGTGCAAGAATTCATCCATTCTGCAGCTTGCTGCCTTCAGAAGGCTGACACCTTGACACATCCATTAGAATTGTATCTTTCTGTTATCTGTTCTCCTGAAGTCCAGAGAGCTCTGGTACCAGTATCCTGGTCCAAGTTTAGCATAGTTCGTAACTGCTGTCATCCGTTCCTTGGCGCTGACACATATCAAGGAGCAGAATTCTTGACTAACCCAGTACTGGGTCAGAACACAGGATAGTTTTTAGTTGCGTCTCCATGAATTCATAGCATTGTTCCCAGGTGATGACCAGGTCCAAGGCTGCATAGCCGTCCAACGCTGCATAGTGACAACTCTGTGCTACTCCTTGTGATAGCAGTGTAACTGCCCTTCCACAGTCCCTCCTGCTAGCTGTCCCCTGCACCATGACAGAGGTGCTGTTCTGAGTACAGGAATAAACTCCTAGGTATGAGGGATGATATGCTTTTGGATTCACACTTGACTCTTTTCTTCTGGAATCCTCCCTATTGCTTCATGATGTATGGAAAAAAACGAACCCTGTTGCGTCAGTGTAAAGAGATTGCTTTACTCTGCAATCTCTTCAGGAGTCTTGGGATAAGGTGACTTGTCTGTTATCTTCTTTCCTAATACCCTTTCTGACATCATTCTTCATAAGGGATTGGAAAACATTTTGCTCTTTGCTGCAGTGAGCCAGCTTCCTTGTAAACCTGAAGCAGTATCTACTGGAACTCATCTGCATAACCTTAATTTTCTCAACTGGCTTGCACTGGGTTGAGCTGTTGCTGAAAGTTCTTTGTTCCTACTCTGGATGTGGATTATTTTTTTTTCTTGATACCTTTTGCATATTTGGAAGTTCAGTTTCTACTTACTGTATGTTGCTTTTATGGCAATTATGCACAAGACAAAGAACTGTCTTTGGTTGTTAGATCCAAGAGGGAGTTTGTGTTCATGGTAAAAGACAAACAGCTTATGTTTTGAAGTTGTGCTGGAATCGGCAGAACTTCACTGAGAACTTCTTCAGTCTTTTTTTTCTTTTTTTTTTTTTTTTCCTTCCCCTCCAGAATATTTTAAGTATGTGCTCAGAAATGTAGGCAGTTAAAAACTTAGTTCTGGAGGAGGGACCTGTGTAAAATGTGAAGATTCAGGAAGGTACATAATTTTTGCATTCCTTCCTGGTGATAGACCCTTCTTTTGGCATGGTGTATTTTAAAGCAGAAGACTGAATATGTAACTTACGAAATTGCTTATATTTAACTTTTTTTAATAATCTTGCAGGGGGGAGCCTAAAACGTGGTATGGAGCCCCAGGGTATGCAGCTGAACAGCTGGAAGATGTAATGAAGAAGCTTGCTCCAGAGCTATTTGAATCTCAGCCAGATCTCTTGCACCAACTTGTCACCATAATGAACCCGAATACTTTGATGGCCCACGGAGTGCCTGTATGTTGTTGGACTCCTGTGCTACTCCCCCAAACCCAACCCTCTTTCATTTGCACTGAATTCTACTTCAAAGCTGATAATTGAAGCCACTTTTATTACAGAAATGGTGTGGTAGTTTCCGTGTGTGTGGTATCTTCCTTGTCTAGTGTAACGTGCCAGTATGAACAGATGGGCAATGGAGTCATTGCTTTTGGAACTGCTTGGCAAACTCTTCTCTGGAGATCCGCCTTAGTATAGTTCTGTTTCTGTATCTCGGCTGGAAAGTTTAGTCTCGACCTTTGAAACAATGGCAGGAGCTCTTCATATGTCTGTTTAATCAGACACAATTTTTTTGGCATAGAGTTTTGGCAAGGGGCCAGAACCCGGTCTTCCTTTATTTGTCATCCACATCCTCTTATTTTTCCTGGTTAAATTCTTAGGTATTTAAAAACATTTTTCATCAGTCTCCATCATACTCCATACTAGATTATTCATGGGAATTATGTCCCTTTACAACTTAATTAGCTTTTGGCTAGCTGACCTTGGGACTTAAAGGAAAATCTGGAAAAAGCAGCAGAATTTGTGGTGTCTGCTATGCTTTGAGAGACTCTAAAACTGAAAGATGCAGGAAGACCTGCCTGCTTTCGTGCTGATTGTATAGCACCAAAAGTATTAGATTTACAGCAGTATGAACTTTTGATTAGGTTCCAAATTTCACTTCCCCTTCAGCTGCACATTGGAGAGCGCCTTGCCTGCGTGTTACCCGTAGGGCTAGCAAAGTGCACAGGGCACAGACAGCTGACTTAGGATGGCTTGGAGCGCGGGTACGGCTGAACGAAACCCCTTTGCTTTCTAGGGGTTTACATGACGAGTTGCCAAATGCCAGTTGTAATTCTTGGGCTTATGTTTTAAAACTTATCTGAACTCGTCATAGAAGTTACTAGGAACTGGAAATCCGTATTCTCTTCACAGACTTCAGTTCTGTTTAGGCCTGACCTAGTGCTTGTCTGCCTTTTCTCCTAGGTTTATCGAACCAATCAATGTGCTGGAGAGTTCGTGATCACCTTTCCGAGAGCTTACCACAGCGGCTTCAATCAGGGTTTCAATTTTGCTGAAGCTGTGAACTTCTGCACAGTTGATTGGGTACGTTCCAAAACCTGGTTTTCATTAAGTATGCAGTTCCAAAGTTGTGCCTAGCTAATCTACAGCTCTTGTTTACTGCTGACGCACAAATTTAGTCCGCGGATTGGAAGGAGCCTGTTGCTGGAAGCTGAAGGTATTTCTTCCCTGTAGTGAACTGTGGGCTTTCTCTGGTTCCTAAGGTTTGGTTTGAAATTGTGCACTAGTGCTGATGATGTATGTTTTACAGCAGGAGGTAGGCACCGTCCTGTGCATGCCTAGAATATGAGAAGCACCAGTGCTCCTAGAATCTACTCTTTTTGTTTCCCCAAATTCCATTCAAATTGTCAAGAGCTGGAATGAAATTTTTCTGTTTATTGCACTGGGAATTCTTTAAGAGGTGCTTTCTAGAGTTGAAGAACAAAGCCAACTTGGACTTCTTTTCTACTTCTGTGATTAAACTGGATGACACGTTTAAACACCCATTAAGAACAATTAAAGACTTCGATAGTCTTCTTGGGGAGAAAACAATAATTGCATCTGATGTGACTACATCCTCTTTGATAGCAGGGATCCTGTACGTTTTCGGGGAAGAATACCTTAATGAGAAGGGAACAGAACATTTTTGTGTTCAAACAAAAGGTTTACAGACCAGTATTTTAATCCCAGTAACCTGCACTCAGCCCACTGAAACAACAGAGGCAGGCACACATTACAATTCCTAGGTTATAATAATTTATTAAGCTTTTTGTCTTTTTTTAAAATAAAAACAAATGGAGGATAGTTGCTCCAAAGTTACAAGTAATCAATTATCCTTCCCAACAGATTTGTCTGACAGTGTTGCCTGATCTTAAAAAGATCCTTTGAAGCTACTGATATTTCAGATTACTCCTCTTCTGTTCCCCCCCCCCCAAAAACAGTCTTAGTTATTTGTAAATGTTGCCCATCTAAAAATGTTGCTTGATTTAAAAAACTTCACTTACAAGTACATGACTAAAATTGGAAGGAAACTTTTTGCATTGTGACTGTGTTTAGATATCAGTTGGTTTTGTTTTGCTTTTCCTCTTGTCCTTCCATGAGTTTTATACTGGACTCTCACGCATAACCTCATTGTAACCTGAGCATCGCTATCCGCTTGGCCAGTGACAGCCTTAAAGTAAAGCAGTGAGTAACCTGCCCAGCTCAGAATGGGTTGTTTACTCTGCCTGGGGCTCGTTAGGGACTGTAATTGTTCATGGAGTCAGCAGTCTCTCCTGCTGCAGCGTAGTTCATGTCCTGCATAAACCAGCCGTATCGTTTGAGAAGGTCCAGCGTGCCCTGCAAGGGGCATCCCTCCACTGGTAAGAAGGGGCAAGTGTACGTACTCTTCCCTCTGACGCTTCGCCAGGCTCCGTGTGTTTTGAGCTTGGGTCTTCCTGAGCTTGCCGTGGTTCAGTGACCTCGTTACCCCGAACTGTGGTCTCCTGGGGCCGTGTGTTCCCCCCATGAACCTGGTGAGACAGCCTGCATCCACAGTGCCCGCTGCCACAGAGCTGTACACCAGGCTGGTTTGCAGGAGCTCAGAGTCTCGATTTCTCTGGTTTTGCATTCTGAACTATGAATATTGTTGCTAGAAGGATTTGTCTTGGCCTTTCATTTGGATAGTTTTTGCTTAGTAGAATAAAAAGTTAGTGTCTTAATGTGCTTTTCAAAATCAACTCTTCATTTATTTCATGTTTTTCAATGCAGCTACCCTTGGGTCGCCAGTGTGTGGAACATTACCGACTGCTAAACCGTTACTGTGTGTTTTCTCATGATGAGATGATCTGTAAAATGGCTTCCAAAGCAGATGTTCTTGATGTTGTGGTAGCATCTACGGTTCAGAAAGACATGGCTATTATGATTGAAGATGAGAAGAGGTTGCGTGAGAAGGTTGATAAACTGGTGAGTTGTAGGAAATAATATTATAATGGATGAAGGAAAGAGTGGTGTGAAGACATGCTGGCACTTGTACTGTGTTGTCAATGGCTTAGAGCTCTGTGTAGCACCTTCCTGAGTAGCGTTGTTGATTTTAGAGGACCACTTGGGTGAAGAATCATTTGTTGTGCATCCTATGTTAGCATCTGCCCTTCAATGTTGTTCAGAATGTCTCTACTAAAGTAGTAATTCTTCTTCCGGTAAGTTAGTCAGAATAGCTGATTTTTCATTAACCAAGATTTCTGTCTACCTGGTTTTAATATCTTATTTCTAAACTTCATTATTCCTTTAATGAATTTAGCTTCTGATGTTTTAGCTTGAAATAATCACCTCTTCATTAGACTTTGAAGTGATGTACCTACTCCTTTGCAGGGAGTGACTGACTCGGAGAGGGTGGCTTTTGAGCTGTTTCCTGACGATGAGCGACAGTGCTTGAAGTGTAAAACCACCTGTTTCATGTCTGCCGTGTATTGTCCCTGTAAGCCCGGATTATTGGTATGCTTGTACCATGTCGAGGACCTCTGTTCCTGTCCCACCTACAAATATAAATTGGGGTAAGCTTTAGATGGCAAATAATACTGTGTTCTGGAAATATTTATGGTGTGTGTAGATTTTGCAGTTTGATAGTCTAGTGCCTGCTCTGTTCTGTCAGTGCTGCTAGTCTTGATATGCTGTTTCTCTCAGTCCTTTGCAAATATAGCGTCCCCAAAACAAAGTGCCTTTTTTCTGCTCGTGTACAAAGACTTTCTTTTCAGCATTCAGCTCTTCTTGCTCTGTAATGGCAAATACTGCTGGATAAGTTAGTTTGCTTTTTTATTTATAGCAGCAAGGTCATCATCCCTTACATCCAGTCTTTGCTGAGTAGTATTTTTTGCTTTTGTTGGTTTTCTTTCCTGTTGTCATCTTTCCTTTCCTGTTGTTTGTTATGTCTTTGTTATACATGAATGTAGCTTGTCCTAAGACAATTTCACAGTTGCTTCCATTGTAATGCTGAAATGCCTTTTTGAAGCAATTGCAACATTGCAGTTGTCTCAGGAGGAACATGGTGTGGTTGTAGGTCTCAATTGCATAACCCTGGGTGCATAGTAGATTGTTTGTGTTGTATGGGCCAATACATCTTGATGCCTCCCCCTTCCACCCTCCTGCTCCCCCCGGTTTGTGCTGAAGAGCTTGAATTCGGTGCTACTTGCAGGTACCGCTATACCCTGGAGGAACTCTATCCAATGATGAACGCGCTGAAGATGCGTGCAGAATCATACAACGAATGGGCTTCCAATGTTAACGAAGCTCTGGAGGCAAAAATTAACAATAAAAAAAGTGAGTATCCTTTTTGTCTGCAACGCGTAATTTTAAATGGCTAATTTTTCATTTTTTAGTTTCTGAACCTTAACAACTTTTGTCTTATGTAACAATCAAAAAAAATCATATATAATTTCATGTTTCAAAGTAAATATTTTAGCTGTTATAGTCCCAGAAATTATGCTAAGATGTCCCTGTGTGAGAAGATTGTGAATTACTTTGACACAAAACATAACTGAAGTTGGAATAGAAGTATATTTAATGTGTTGTGTTATTCAGCCGTACCATTTAAAATCCATCACAAAGGGAGACTTTTGTTAACTTAGTATCTTTCCCAAAAGGTCTCATCAGTTTTAAGGCTTTGATAGAAGAATCAGAAATGAAAAAGTTTCCAGACAATGACCTACTGCGACACCTCAGACTGGTTACACAGGATGCAGACAAATGTGCCTCGGTGGCGCAGCAGCTGCTTAATGGCAAAAGGCAAACCAGGTAAATGCTACTGTACGTGTTTGCAACGCGGTGGAGTCACTGAAGGTGGATGCCAGTGGCCAGTGATAGATGCTGGTGTTCTGTAAGACTTAGACAAAAAGATTACTTTCATTTTTTCTCAAGAGAGCCATCTTTTACAGAGAGATTCACCTTTACTGCATGTAACAAGTTAAACATCCTGAGCTTTCAGTCTCTTCTTCCTGTGTTTGACAGTGGGGCAGTAAATTCATTCTAACGTTACCCAAATGGAAAAATTGGAGTGGTATTTGCAGACAAAGTAACACCCAGCAAGATACAGTCCACTTGTCTTTGTGGCATGGGGACTGAAAATCTGTCAGTGGTGCATACGTCATTGTATTCATTACACTTTATGCCTTGTGGAAAGGTGTCTTAACCTCCTGAGCCGATGGTGATGGGAATACTGGAAGGGAACAGTATGACAGCAGGACAGGTACAAAGGAATGTTCTCCCTATCCATCCCCTTCCTCCTCCAAGCCTCAGGATACCTTTTCTGCTGCTTAGGGTCTCCAAGAGTTTAGAGACCTTGTGCTTGGAGATCTTTGTCATCAATAATCCTGAACGGACGTGGGCTTTTCTTCTGCAAATGCTGGGGTTTTTTTTTTTTAGGCTCATGTAATTTCTGATTATGAAAAACATCTTCTGACAGTCAATGTTGCAGTTAAGGGGTGTGTGTGTTTACGTATATGTACATAAATATTCATTTATTTTAAAAACTTGTGCCTCTTCCTGGAAGATACTGCAGAACTTCCACAAAAAATAGTAAAATGTTGTAGACCATAAAACAGCCTGTGTTTTATCTGAGGCTTTGAAGTAATTTTTTTCTTCAGCTTGCTATGGATTTTGGAACTCTTAATGTGATCTTGCATATCCTTTAAAAATACCTATTTTTAACACAGAATGGTAAATTAAAATTTATTTTATAGTGTTCACATTCCAGTCATGCTGGCATATCCTGCTGGGATGTTGTTTTTCCTCTTTTGTTTAAATGACATATTGTGGATGAAATTGGAGCCAGTATTGTATGAGACTTCTTTCCTTTTCTGTTCAGGGTCCTCAGACCTAGTTAATATTGGCTTGAGTTTAGAGATGTTTTTAATATTAGCCAATTTGTTAACACTTATAAGCCACTCATTTGATGCAAAGCTTTTAGATAAAAATGAGAATGATGATTTCAGCGTAAAGAGGATTTTTCAGAAGTGCCTACATGACCTGTAAATATAAAACCCATTCAAAATTGGGATTTGTTCTCTTTTGCTATGGGCATGGGGAGAGCTTACTACAATAGCTGTTGCAACATAACTGAATAGTTTATCCACAATTGCTTTGTGTTCTGGAAAAAAGCCTAATTTTATTCCATAATAACCAGTGCTCTTCCAAGGCTGAGTAGTTGTTCCAGAATACTATTTAATATGAAAGAGTATTTTCAACAATAGCTTATTCTGCTGTAGCTAACTGAAGTTTTCCCATGTATGTAAGCCCCAGGCTGCTTGGATGCTTTTGAATATTCTATTATTTGTGAGTAAAGCTTGAGTTACAAAAAATCATAAGCAGATGTTTGAGAGGTTCAGATTTTATTTCCTTAGTGGCATCTGACAAAGCTGAATCGTGTGTAATTGCAGGTACCGCTCTGGAGGAGGAAAGTGTCAAAATCAACTGACTGTGAATGAGCTCCGGCTGTTCGTGAGGCAGCTGTATGCTCTGCCCTGTGTCCTCAGCCAGACACCCTTACTGAAGGTAACTGGGAAAGTTCTAGGGGAAGGAACATGAGCCTTGTCGTAGGAGATCAGTGCGGTGCAAACACATCACTACCGTACTGTTTGCTCCGAGAATAAATACCTTTAAACTGGCGGGCCTGGGTAACTTGTGCACAAGTTGCTTAAGAATGGAGCGCTCTGACCTGCTGGTGTTCATGGTTAGCGGATTTTTATACCACATAGGGGAATCAAAATGCTCATGTTGTACAAAGTAATGCGAAAGAAGCAGCAGGATGACCTGGGTAACTACAGATTAAAAGTTTGGGGTCAGTTAAGTAGTCTGCTCTTAAGAATGAAGCCAGGTTTATCTGAGAATATTCAAAACTCCATAATGCTCTGAGTGACAGTTCTCCCATTCACATCACTTTCCTTCTTTGTTAATCCAGATTCAGCTTTCTTATAGTCTTGTAATTAGATACTTCCTTGTGCTATCAACCCACATTCCAGGAAGCAACACGGATAACCCCAGCCAAAGCCACCAGCCTAGGCTACCTGAATACTTGTCCTAGCAGAGTGCTGCTGACAGGGAGTCAGATCGCTTTGTCTCCCACAACCATCAGCTCGTGCTGATTATTTGCTCGCCAGATGGTCAGCCCTCAGACAAGTTGAAAGTAATTCAAGATTTGGTTTCAGAATTTGCCAAAATGTTGCATATCATACTGAGGGGTGATTAAAAAACAAAACAACAAAAGCAAACAAAAACCCCACAAATTCTGGGCACCTGCAGTTCCTGTCTTTAAAAGCTTTGCATATTGGTGATTCTCAGAACCAGGAGATGCAGGGACCAGCTCCTGAACTATTTCTGAAGTGTCCACACAGCACTGAGAGACCAGACAGTATTGTGCAACTTTGAATCGGAATAGACCAGTTCAGCTCAGCTTTATGACTCTTGATTTTGAAGCTTTATCAGGGCTGGAATATTTGAATCAGAATTTATGTAACCCTATTTACAGTTATTTGTTGATAGCATTGTAACTCTGAAGTTATCTTACTATTTAAAAAGCAGAAGCTGAGAAATGCCAGACATGCAAATAGTTTTCCATCTGGCATACTTGAACAGGGAAATATCAAACACATATGGTCAGGGTATTCTTTTATATCCTTGTCAACAATCCTAAATTATATATAGTCATGCAAATTAGGCTGTTAATATAAATGACCAACAGTTACTGGCGATCAGTTCACAATTTAATGTATCTCTAAAAAGGCTTTACTTCCATTATGGGTGAGATTGCCTACCCTGACAAACAACCTCATTGGCAATATACCAAGATGTCAACCGTGAAGGGAGGACTTGCTGCTGGAATAGCATTTCAGCCAGTACTAGAAGCGTTGGGCAGGATGGCTACGTACAGCATCATTCCAGCCTTTGCAGTGAGGTTACTCTGGCTGTCCATTATCCTGGGTGAAGTGCAGACAGCCACTGAGGTACATTTTGGGGGTAATTAGCTGCTGAACATATGGAGAGAGAGGAGTTGTACTGCATGGAAGGGTAAAATGCCTGTGGCTTACTGGGACTGTGTGATCCAGCTCAAAAACTGTAACAACGCAGCAGAAATAAACCCCAGAAGCTCTGTGCCCTTCCCAGCATTCTCCAAAGCCTTCTTAACCTTAAGCTTGCTGTTCTTCAGCCTTCTTAACCGTTCCAGAACTAAGCCAGAAAACAGCACTGATGGAACACTTAAAATTTCCCTTCAGATCCTTTCTATTTTTGAGACCTCTTTTTGACACCTCTTAGTTCAAAGGAGTTTGGAGTGGAGTTCCCTTGTTTGATGATCCTCAAGCTTGTGGACACATTATGTATGAGGAGGTGCTGATACACTGTGTATTGGAGACACACTATTCAAGTGTTCAGATGTCATGATAATTTGCCATGCACGTTGTGTGCATGTGTTGTGTGCCAGGAGGCTTGCACTTAAATGTTTAAGCTTTGCACTTACATGTTTTAATAGATCTGTCAGTGGGTTTTTTTCAAAAGTATTGTTGCATTTGCGTATTTCAGGATCTTCTTGATCGTGTGGAAGCTTTTCAACAGCAAAGCCAAAAACTCCTTTCTGAAGAAATGCCTAGTGCTGCAGAACTTCAGGAGCTGTTGGATGTCAGCTTTGACTTTGATGTTGATCTACCCCAACTGGCTGAGCTGCGGATACGTCTGGAACAGGCACGCTGGCTCGAGGATGTGCAGCTGGCTTCCTCGGACCAAAACTCTCTCACTCTAGATGATATGAGACGTCTTATAGACTCAGGTGTTGGGCTTGCACCCTACCCAGCAGTTGAGAAAGCAATGGCGAAGCTGCAGGAGCTCCTTACTGTATCTGAACACTGGGATGACAAAGCCAGAAATCTGATAAAGGCCAGGTAGAAGCTAAATCTTAGTATTAAGTTCTGTAGTTCCATGAGCTGTTCAAGATGGAAATAGTTGGCTTTACATCTGAAGGGGCTTTCTCGTTCATCCACTTCACAGCATAAAAGCAAAACTTGTGCCATCCAGAAGGGAAAGGCATAGAGAAGGGGGATGAGTGACAGAGCGATTTTAAACATTAATGTTGGCTTGCAGTGCTCGTGGTGCTCCGCTGTCACTCTGCAAGTTCTCCTTTTGCTCTGAGGGAAGGTTTTAAGACACCTCTTTGTTCCTTTCCATCTGCTTCCCTCCCCCAGTGTCAGACTGGAGGATGCATGTCCAGATAGAGCTTAGATACGTACCACCAACTGGTAAAATTTTATTACATAGACTGTTTCTAACATTGAGGAGATTTCTTCCAGGTTAGCTGGTGCAGGGGAGAAGGAAATAAGCCAAATACATCCTTTCTGAGAATAATCTTCTTGCTCATTGCTTTGACCTTCTGATTTATAAAGTCAAATGGGTGAGAGCATGGTCTGCTTCAAGTTTAGAAAGGTGGCACAAACTTGTATGCAAGGCTTCTTCCCACAGGATTCATGATTATTTTAAATTCCTCCCTGCCAGCCTCATAATTGTGAAAGCATTTGAGTGTACCTTACCCGTTAGTAACCGTACCATTTCAAACTGGTAACTTTATCGAGCATAAAACTGGAATAAGCCTGTGTTTAACCTCCAAAATGGCGATGCAGTTGTGTTTGTACCTTTCTAAAACGTCAGAATCAAGTTTTGAAATACAGAAAGGCCATCCTCAGGTATTTTTTTTAACTTTCTAATATGACATCTCTGAGCTGGTGCTGCTTTAGGGTTCAGTGTGCATTTGAGGATCCAAGATTATATCATTCAGAAGTTTAATAAATGTTAAATCTCCCTTAAGCCTGAACATGTGAATATTTTTAATTGCAGCCTACAGCAAGCAAATACACATTTGTAAAAGCATACCTGCATTACTAATGCCCTGGTTGTACAGTATATGTCTCTAGTACTGGACATCATGTCGGTTTTTGGTGTAACCTTTGGTTTTAATAAGCCAGATGAGTGGAAGAACCCTCATTGTATTGCAGTGCTTTACGTTCTGAGATGTTTTGTTTACACAGACCACGGCAGTCGCTGAGCAGTCTTGTAGCAGCAGTGAAAGAAATAGAAGACATCCCAGCCTATCTCCCAAATGGTGTTGCACTGAAGGATGCGGTACAGAAGGCCAAAGACTGGCTGCAGGAGGTGGAAGCTTTGCAGGTATGTAAAGTGTGCTCTGAGGGAGCCCCTGTCAGGTTAACAGACCCACACTGCGCTCTGTTGCGTGCACTTGGTGCTTCAGTGTCACGCTGAATTAAAAATGCTTGATCTGTAACATCTATTGCCTGAGACGTGGTGCAGTTATTCTGTGATGGATGCTATTATTTGTGCTTTGGTTTCTGGTCCTGATTTGTATTCTTACACCTTTGCGATTAACTGACTGCAATAAAATCTATAAAGGAAAGATATTATGTTAGGGAACTTTACCTTAAGGTAAGCTTTGCTCAGTCGCTTAGTAACAGTTACCTGGTAATCATGTTTTTGTGTGCCATTCTGCATCTTGCTCTACTCCTCTAACACATAGTATGGAGCAGGTGACACAGAGTTCTGCTTGCTGACTCCTGAATAAACAAATCCCCTAAAATATTTCAAAGTCACCAACGGTATTTTTTCACAGCCTTCACTTGCTTGACTAAACAAATAACCTTCCTCTAGCATCTGCTAAAAAAAAGCGCAACAAACCCACAGATTTCCTGATCCAGAAATATTCCTGATCAGACAAGTCTCCTGTCCTTGTATTTTCTCCAGTTTTGAATGCACCTTTCTGGAGCATATCTCATGTACTGTACTGCAGGTAGTGTCATGCCAAGACCAGATAATACAAGGACATTAATACTTTCTGGTGGTGGAATTGCCTCTTCTGAGGCCCCGTAGAATTCATTTGCTGTTTCCACATCTGCATCATTAGTGGTATTTCAGACATCCTGTGATTGAGAGGTATTCCTTCTGTTGTTAGC
The DNA here is from genome assembly GCA_035590275.1 of Ibycter americanus. Classification (NCBI taxonomy): domain Eukaryota; kingdom Metazoa; phylum Chordata; class Aves; order Falconiformes; family Falconidae; genus Ibycter; species Ibycter americanus. Next base: position 488,904 of record JAVJGI010000038.1, read on the forward strand.
CATTAAGCACGGCCAGTCCCAAGGCTGTTTCTTGTTCTGCGGCTGTGTGGTCAGCCTTTGATTTCATAGATTAAAATACTTGTAATTTTGTAGTAGCTCTGTCTGAATTTTGAGGGGAAGTTACTTGATTTCTTCCTTCTCTCTTCCCTCCATCCTCTTCTGCTTTCTGTGATTTCCATTTCCATGTTCACAAGTCTGAAATAAGTCTTCAACTGAGCAAAAAGTTGATGGCAGAGAATGAAAACCAGAGCCTGATGAAGACCTGTATGGGTTTCCACCTTGGCTTCTGGCACTTCCCGCTCAATTTTTTTCTTTTTCCTTCTAACTTTCAGACAGTGTATCTGTGGATCCAGTTTCCTTTCCTGTTTTTTTAGGTTCTTTGCTTCTTTCACAGTTCAATGGCATCTTAACTCTCCCCTCTTCTGTCTTCCCACTTTCCTCCCTTGTGTTGGCACAATTGCTCGTGCAACTGGACACTGCACTAGTTCAAGCCCAAGTGAGTAAACGTAGCCTGGGCCAACTCTTTGAAGTGGTTTGTGGCTCAGCCTCGTATGTGCCCAAGCCAGGGATCAGTGGGACTGCACAGTTCGGGAGAGGGTGGGACTGGGATAGCCCTGATTCACATTTTGATATAAGTTGCCAAATATTTTTCTTCTGTTTTCATTTGTCCTCATATTTTTTCCATAAAGTAAACTCCTATCTGCCTTACTAGGATTTGCAGGCCTATCTGACCTAAATTGGGCTTTTAATAAAAACTCCTTTTGAGTTCAAGAGGCTTTTATTAAAAACAGTCCTTTTCCTGGGCTTTAAAATTTTGAAGGAATAAAGTCCATGTAATACTAGCTTTTGTTTGAGGGCTATCTTGAGAGGACTTAAGTGAATTGTTCTTGGCATTTGCTAATTTCTTGTTTTGGATTCTGAAACGCTGCCTCCTGAATATGGAAAAATGTGTCTGTATGTGCCAAGAATTTTTGCTTTGGTTCTGCAAAGATTTTAGTAAATGCCTGCAGTCATCGTGACTTGAAGGAAGGTCTTGGTATCAGTACTTTGAGGTTTGCTGCTGCAGATGCTGGGCTTGTTCCGGATGAATAGTTCTAGAGTCCCACATCACTGCCTGTTCCAGAAATTCCCTCTGGATGCTGCGTTGCTGCTGGACTCCTGGTAACTGGGCTGCCTTAGGCACAGGCTGCTGAGCGAGCGAACAGAGCTCGCTTTCCAACGGCACGGTGCATACTGGAGATGGTTCCGTGCTCTCGGTGCGTGGCAGGGGCAGGGTTAGACCTGCCTTCTGGGTCTGCTTCAAAATTATTTTGATTTTCTGTTGTGAATGCAGATTGTTAGATTGGAGGTCTGCTTATATTGTTGGCAGTCTCGCGTGGCCCCCCCATCCCCACCGCCCTCCCCAAGTGTTCTATTAGTTTTCTCTGTCCTTAACGACTAGAGCATGAGAAGCCCAAGTGTTGGAATAACAGCTACGGAAGCGACTGACGTGTGTAAGCAGTCAATTTGCTTTTACAAGCTCTACCTTTAGTTAATCAAAATGACTTGCTGTGATTCCAGGAAGCGGTATGTTTTATACACATCAAGCATTTCTTAATTTCTAATCGAACAGGTCGGAGGACGTGTGCCTGTACTGGACACACTAGCGGAGCTTGTCGTGAAAGGTCGGTCTATCCCAGTGCATCTGGACTACCTGCCGAGGCTGGAGTCCTTGGTGTCAGAAGTTCAAGCGTGGAAGGAGTGTGCAGCTAACACGTTTCTGTGCGAGAACTCCCCTTACTCACTTTTGGAGGTGAGAGATCTCAGCTCTGGAGAAGACTGCCATCCGTACCACTGCAAAAGCACATCAGAGTTATAGTATTAACTCATGAAGTAGCAGTAAATATTAAGTATATTTGCAGGATTGTGTCAGGATTACCTTGCTAGTTTTAACATAATTTTTATTAGATTGACGTATACTTTTAATGATAATTTTAAACTTCTAAAATGCTTAAGATTTAGCTATACTTCTCTTGTTTTTAATCAGTGGCTAACAAGAGCATGCTGTGCCACAGTCTGACATTTTCAATGTGAATTTGGGAGTATTGACATTTGTGGCACTGAATCTGCTCGAGTGCGTCAGGCTGCAGCTGCCGGAGTGCAGGTCCATACCCGCCCCCCCACCTGGGCTCAGCTGTGGCGAGGGTGAGGCTGTAGCTGCCTGGGCTGCCCTCTGGGGCTGTGCTGCGTTGTGTGGGAGCTCCTGCAGTTCTTGAGCAGTCCGCGCTCTGCAGCCTACGCTGAGCCCCTCTGTCGCCCCCAGCCCTCCTCTCTCGTTAGGACAGACGGGAGCGCAGGGCAGCCCCTGGAGCCTCTGCTGTGTTCCAGGGCTTGCAGCTTGAATCACATGAAGGCTATTCAGTGTATCAGCTGTCTCTGTATACCAGCAATCTGAGTGAAACCTGGAGGTGTTTGTGGTCTGCCTATTTTATAAAATTGAATTTTTAACCTTCCAGCTCTCCCCATCTTCCAGATAACCTCATCCTAGTGCCCCAGACCTTTGGTGGAAGAAACAGCAGGAATCCCTGTTCTAATCAGTCATACGTGGCTGTCCTAGGGCAGGATGAATGCATCCAAAATGTTGCAGGCAACGTTTGATGGAGGCTTTTCTTTCCATCAGGTGTTATGTCCCCGGTGTGATATTGGAATACTGAATCTGAAGAGAAAGCAGAAGAAGTTGAAGGAGCCAGTGCCAAGTGGAAAGAAGAAAAGCGCTAAGCTAGAAACTCTGAGTGACTTAGAAAGAGCACTCTCTGAGAGCAAAGATACTGCATCTGCGGTATGTGCTTTAAGCTTTTTTTTTTGAACTGGAGTTTCTTCTCAGTTCTTTGAATCTTTGTTTGCCCCTCGTGCAGGAGTGTTACCTCCCGCTCCTTTCCACTTGCTGTGCTGTTCTGCAGAAGGACTTCTTGGACCGTGCTTTTGTGCTTGCTTTAGACTTCCCAAAATTGCTTTTAGTGGAGAAAATTTGTGTTGCCTTTGTGCATGAAGTAGCCGTACAGTTTGCCAGGCAATGTCTGTAGGCTAACAAAGCATAGGCAAATAAAAAAATTGAGATCTATTTTCCCCCACCATACCAAAACCTTATTAAAGATAGGATAGGGGTTTCCCAAGCCTAATCCTTTCAAAGAACACAATAACCCAATGCCATTTATAATTAAAACAAACACCATAAATAATTAAAGAAAATCTCATGCATTATGAAGTCGATAAAACACTAGTTTTGGATGGAGCAGACTTTGTTGCTGGTGCTTCATCCCAAAAGACCTATTTCAGAGCCTCCACCATGGTGAGATTAAACAATGTCCCATGATTAATGAGGAGCACCAGACTGGGTAGGGTTTGAGGTGTGGAACATTTAAGCTTTAACCTCCAGCAACTACTTGAAACCCATGTGTTCAGTACTTGGTTCTGGCCTCCCTTGTCTGAAAAGCCAGATTTACAGACCGTCCCTATGAGTGCTGTAAGGAGAAGAGACCAGGTCCCCTGAACCATACACCCTTCTTCTCTGATTAGACAGTATCTCATTAATGGTTGGGGTACTGAAAGAGAAGGACACTCACATGGACTGCACCCAGGAAAATGCATTCACATAGTGTAGCAGGTTTTGCTTCTGACACGTGAGACGAACAGGCATCTCCTTACAGTAGAGGTTTGGATGCTTTCACAACCCGGTGCTGTAGCTGCAGGGCTCGGCACCTGCAGCAGTTTCGTAAAGGCTATTAGCCTTCATGAAACTGAACTATATTGCTATCTTCAATAGCAGCCAATGCTAAAGATTCCTGAAAAAAAGGATCATGAGCAGGTGTAGAGAGGGCAAACGCCATGTTCAGGAGTACACCTGAACTTCACGGGGTGTTTACAAACCCCGGAGTGAGTACACAGGTCAGGGTATGGCCCAGTGCACCTGATGGCGAGTGCAAGGTGGGTATCAAGAGATGCATTTGTACTTCTGAAAACTGCCCAGATGTGTTTTAAGACTATACAGTGTCAGGCTACGTACTTGAGAGACATTGTTCACAGAGAAGTACCTGCAAGCCAGATCTGCACTCGTTTCAGCATTTAAGCTGCTTTAATGAAGGTAATGTTTTTGTAGTACTAAACACAAAGGATTTGGAACAGAGAGGAGGGAGGGAGGGAAGAGGTTATTTTTTGCAAAGGAATGAGCTTTGTATTTCAGCCTGATGAGAAAATGGAAGGAGACTGAAGTCACATCGCTGCACGTTCTCATAACAGCTTTGCTTCAAACATGCAAAGCTTTGAAAGGCGTACAGGGGTGAGGAGCTCCTCAAGGATCTGAAATACTCCCTGGCATATTTGAGGAGTGTGATTGTGCAGCGGTCACCCTGCTTCTAATGAGTAATGTGCCTTTTGAGTTACGCCCCTTTCTTTGAACTCCCTTTTAGATGGCTACGCTTGGGGAAGCCCGATTAAAGGAGATGGAAGCGTTGCGTTCTCTGCGAGCAGCGAACGAATTGAAGGTGCTGTCTAGTGAAGAGGATGCGGAACTGAAAGTCTGCCTGTGCCAGAAGGAGCCGGCTGCTCCCATGATACAGTGTGAACTCTGCAGAGGGTTCTTCCATACCGGCTGCGTTTCTGTGCCCAGCGTTTTGCAGGGACCTCGTGTGTGGCTCTGTCCACACTGTCATCGATCAGAAAAGCCACCTTTAGAAAAGATCTTGCCATTGCTGGCCTCCTTGCAGCGTATCCGTGTGAGGCTTCCTGAGGGGGATGCCTTACGGTATATGATCGAGAGAACTGTGAACTGGCAGCACAGAGCGCAACAAATGTTATATTCAGGGAACCTAAAACTCATACAAGACAAAGTTGGCTCAGGATTATTGTACAACAGATGGCAAGCCACAGCAGGCCAATTGCCAGAGACAAACAAGGTGAGGCTGAGCTGCGGTTCCTGGCGGTGTGTGGTCAGCGAGAACAGTCTGTAACACCTCGCTGGGTCCCGGGTTCATGGCGCCTATATACAAACACTGGCAAAGCAGATCGTTTATGTGTCGCTTTACAGATACAGGGAGTTTGGGTTCTGCCGTGACGGTTAGCCAGGGTGTGCGTGTCCTCCAGCAGTAGCTTCGTGTTCTCCTGCTGGAGTCCTGGGAACAATTACTCCTGAAGGGCCTGTTTCCCCTTCTCCTCCCAGAGCCGGCGCTCTCATGTGACGCTGTTAATGACAGTTGCTGAAGCTATTGTTTCTGGAGTGCTTAGTATTCAATTATTCTTTATATTCTGTTCTTACAAGTATTTCAATATAGTGTTAAGAGTTGAGAATTAGTAACAGAGGCACAAACCGTCCAGTCTGTTACCAGCTTAGCTCTCAGATGAGGTTGTTTTCAACAGGGTATTTTCATCCATTACTGCTGCTCCTCCTCCTTATCACTTACACTACAACTCCCAAGCTGAATATTTTGCTAACATTACTGAGTTAAGCTACAGCAACAGTGTCAGGTGTGGTCATGAGGGAGTTTCAAATGTCCTCCGGTAAAGATCTTTCAGCAAAAAGCGTGTGGAAAGTGGGAAATGGGTTAAGCATTTCTAGTTTTCCTGAGATGATAAATGCAGAAAAAATCTGAGACAACAGGTCTGTGCAGCATAAAGAACATAGAGCACCCCAAAATGAAATGCACTCTGTTGCTTTTACTTTTTGATTGAAACACCTTAATTTTGCTAGTCCAACCCTGTTACACAGCCTATGTGTTTGTGTTTTCACACTCAGTTATGATAAAACATAAAATGTGCCACGTGTGCTTGATGAGGTATTGTAGCTGCTTCTCAGGGAATTCAGCCATACCAAGTTGCTTGCGTTGATGAAATTTTTCAAATAGGCAAGCCTAGTTTTAGAAATCAAAACCATATTTAGGCATCTAAGAGAATTTTTCTGATAATTTAGCTTCAAAAGTATCTTTTTGCTAGACCCACTAGTGTAACTCAAAAAAGCTGGACAAGATTTTGGGCATGTAAGTTGATGTTTGGGCCAGAAATGGAAACGGTAACTTTAGTTTTATTAGCAGTTTTATTAGCTCAGTGAGGTGCCATGAGGTTCCTCCAGCCTGAAAGCAGTCTAACCATTTTTTTTTTTTTTTTTTTTGG
>JAVJGI010000038.1:506655-544358 GCA_035590275.1 Ibycter americanus
GGGGTCGGGCTGAGCGCCCCCCGGGCCCGGCTGCGGCCTCCTCTCTTGCGCCGGGGCCCCGGTGTGCTGAGGCCGCCAGGACCGAGCAGGGTGGCCGCCGGCCCGTGGCTCTGGAGATGCAGCTTGAACGAGCCAGCGCCGCACGTTCAAGCAGTCGCTCTAATTACTCCATTACTCACCTGGCCTTTATGTGGTGGTGCTAAGCTCGTTCATGCACTTGCAGCTTTTCCTGGGTGGAAGCTACAGTTAAAAACCTATTGATGGTAATGTTTAATTTCACTTCAGCTTAAATTTTATGACCCATCCCAAAGAACTGGAATGTGTAGAAAGCGCTGGAAGCTTTGCCGGTGGTGTGCTGTGACAGGAGCTGGGCGCTGGAGAGTGCAGCGCGGCAGCCCTTGGCCCTCGCTTGGGCCTGTCGCCTGGCAGCTTGATGGGCTGGGTGTTCGTGGACCCTCCTGGAAATTTTGCCTTACCCTTGTCTGATTGTGCCATTCGGAAAGTGTTTCGTGAAGTGTTTTAAAGTCTTTTCTCCTCCTGAACTTTAGCTCAGAAATGTTGTCGGAGGTTTATAGTAAAGAGAAGGAAGGTGTAAGGGCGTGACGGGGTCAAGGATAGTGTTGTGATTATGTTACTCTGGGAATGAGACTGGGGTGATGAAGGGAAGGCAAATTGTTTGATGAAATGTTTCTTGTTGTGCAGTTCCTTGATATGTGCTTGTAACACTCTCAGGTTAAGTCTTCCTTGATGCATTACCAGGAAATGTGTGTTGCCACTGCAGCTATTGGGGGTTTTAATGAGTGATTTCCTGGCATTGCAACAGTACAAGTCTGGAAGTGCCGTGAGGTTTGTTGACCCATAGAGCTTTAGCCTTGCAAAGCTACCACAGTCGGCACGGTCTTCATTGGCAACTTTTTTTTTCTTGAAATGCAAGTTTAAGATTTCCAGAAGAGAGTATTTTTTGAGTGCTGTAGGTGATGGATGTCCCTAAGGTCCCTTTGAGAGCCCAGGTATGCAACAGAAATATATTTGGTGGATAACGTTAAGGGCAAGAGGAATGGAGTCACCTATGCTTCTGCTTTTTTGCTGTTTTACAAATATCCTAAGGTCACCCAATACTTGTCCACAGTTGCAGTACCAGAACTGCGCAGGTCTGTTGCAGGACCTGTACCATGGCCTGGAGGAGGCTACAGAGTACCCTCTTGTGCAGTTTGCAGGTGGCACCAAACTGGAGGGGAGGCGGCTGATGTCCTTGAGGGCAGGGAGCCCCTGCAGGAATGGACTGAGAGGAACCTCCTGAAATTCAGCAACGACAGATCAAAATTCTGCACGTGAAACAGGAGAACCCACCACAAGGATGTGGGTCCGGCACTGCCTGGCTGGGGAACAGCTTTGTGGCAAAGGCCCTGGAAATCCTGGTGGCCACTGAGCTGGACAGGGCCAACAGTGTGCCCTGGAGGCCACCTGCATCTGGGCTGCATGAACAGGACCAGAGACAGTGATCAGTCCTCTCTAGTCAGCACTTGTTAGACCACGTAGATAATACTTGTCCTGTCTTGCTCCCAGCCCCCCAGTACAAGAAAGACGGTGATGAACGGGAGTTCAGCAAAGGGCTATCAAACCCACTGGGGAGCTGCAGCACTCGCCACATGAGGAGATGCTGGGGCAGAGGGGTTTTCCCGTATGGAGATGAGAGGGGGTTTTGGGTGGGTCTGACAGCAGCTTCTGGTAACCATGAGGAGATTGTCAAGACGCTGAGGGATGGGAGAGGATAAAGGAAAACAGGAGCAAACTGAAACAAGAGGGTCAGACTGGGTATAAGGAGAATTTTTTTCACTCTGAGGAGAGCCAGTCTTTGGAGTAGGTTGTCCGTAGAAGCTGTGCCGTTTCCGTCCTTGAGTATCTCCAAGATCTGCCTAGAAAATGCTCTGAGCAACCTAATTTGATGCTGCTTTGATCACGGGGTTGGACTGGAGATGCCCTGAGGTCTCCTTCAGCTGAATTATTCTGTGCTTCTATGATTCCTCCTCTCTTGTCCTAGTCAAGCAGCATGGGAGGGAGTTTCCTTTCTGTGCTGTCTTTGGTATGGAAAGACTTGCAAAAACCAAGAGGAGGAACTAAAGGAGTAGTGTTTGCCAGCGCTGTATTACTGAGGTAAAGAAATGTAGATCGTATGTGTCAGAAGTACTTTAAAGAAAAAAAAGATGTAGCAACATGAAGAAGAAGCTGAAAGTAGAAGTGAGAGCAGTGAAAAAGAACACAAATGTTGGCACTTTTAGTGAAAAATAAATGAAGGTAGGGCAAAAAAAAAGGAAGAAGAAATTGTTAAAGACAGAAAAACTTAAGATGCTTTCAAATGCTGCAGAGGCAGAAAGCATTTCAGAGATGTTCATAGCCACCAGGTGACATGATGTGCAAGACACATTAAAGGAGTATAGGGCTGCAGGAAAGCTGAATTCCTTGTGCTGGTGTTGACTTAACTTGCTCCATTGAAGGGCCTCTACAGGAGTCACGTTGGAGAATCCATGTCAAGTTAAAGCATGCGTAGAGGCACTTCCCCTTAGTGATTTACTTTAGACAGCAAGCACTACAGGATGGACCTCCCAAGAGTTTGGAAGGGACTCAAACATTACATTACTGTTCTTCAAATTATGCTGTAAAACTTGCCGCTTAAGGTCATTTAGGGACCAGATAAATTTAAGTTGGTGAACAAAAGACAGCTTTTAGTACGGGCTCCAAGGTGAGGAGTGGAGGGGTGAATGTTGGGGTGGTTATAGGTGAGTTGGCATGGCTTTTGCACTGCCTGTAGTAGCTAAAATTATGGCAAGAGTTGGAATGAATAGAGCAGGATACATGAGATTGTTGTGGCAGCGTTGATCTATGTTTAATAGAAGAGCTGTTTGAAGGAGTCCTGGAACTACCAGAAAGCTTTTAAAAAATTCCCTTACTGAAACTTGTTGAAGAACTAAACTGCTGCAGACAGCTCTTGAATTAATAACTGATCAAAAACTTGAAGAAAAGAGGTAGCAGTGACTGGTCATGTTTCGCACTGCAGGGAGATAATCTATAGAGTCCCACATGAAGCTGGGCTGCACAGCACATCTGTAAATTATGCAGGAAAGAGTCAGTAACGGTGTGGTGAAGTTGCTGATTGTGCTGTTCGGTCTGGCCAGAGTGAGAATCGATGGCAAAAATTACAGAATGATTTCACAAGAGTGAGTCGAGTGTGCAAACGCTATGTGTAGGTCAGTGAAGTAATGCTGGGGGAGGAGGAGACAGCCCAGATGATACCTTAAAAAGTAACGGGCTGTCCTCACTATTGTCACTGGGAGAAGAAATCCCATTGTCAGTGTGGAGAGTTTCCTGAAAATACCCATTCACAGCTCTGCCGTGCTCAGAAAGCCAAATGGACCGTTAAAGAGGGAACAGAGAACAAAGCGCGACATAAATTCCTCATGCTTCCGCAGTCTGAGCGCTGCATGCATTACTGGCTTGCTGCTCTCAGGAGGGATAAAGCAGGGCGGTAAAAAAGCAGCACAGAGACATTCACAGAGGTGTGGAAAAGCTTCTGTTCTCAGAAGGAGCGAATACATTGACTTTCCTGCCTGTGAAAGAGTTAGCAGAATTGGAGGCTCTAAAATCATGAGCAGCAGAGAAGGTGAGTGAGGAGTGATCATTTATGACTTCTCATAAAGCTGAGGTGAGATGAAAATGAATCTGAAATAAGCAGAAGGAAGTAGGTTGTTTCCCCCAGTGTGCAAACTGTGGAACTCGTTGCTGTTGAATGTTAGAGGTAGAAATGGTTTAAAAGTGTTTTGACATTCCTGGAGGGGAAAAACATCCTCAAGAACCATTAAACGCAGTGGTCGGATACAACACCTGCTTTCAGGAGGTTCCTAATGCCAAGATTTCCGAGGAGGTGTGTTGGGGAAGTGTTGCTCTGCCCTCACCTCTTTTTTTAAGGCTGCTTGCAGGTAGGGTTGTGTAATGCAGTTAAGCCCATACAGCAGTTGGCTCTCCCTGGGTGTTGGGTGCTGCCCCGTGCTGGCACCCGCTCTTCTCCGTGCAGGTTTTAGCCAGGTTGAGATGATTCAGTTTTTTGTGAGGACATAGTTGAGCTCCCTGAAGCAGGTTGATCGTGGATCTGGCTGGTGCTTGTACAAGGGGACGGGCAGAAATGCACAGTCAGAGGTGAGCCTCTGGAACCGGCTGAACTGTCCAGGAGAGTCTCCTGTCTCGCTGTTTGGTTTGGTCCGGCTTAATTTCTCCCGAAAGCTGGAGGTGAAGAGGTTACAGGAACTGGTTGTGTGGTAGATGGAGCTTGTTTGTGGAGGAGGAGAGTTGGGTTTTGCTAATATTGAGGTTAATGGAGGAGGAGCAGAGCTGGGAGGAAGAGTGTTTGCTAGGTGTTCCATCTGCCAGCCCCTTCATTAAAAGTTTCTAATCTTTCGGTTTTACAGACTTTTATCTTGGGAAGAAGACTTGATGTTTCTGATAATCTCAAATCCACAAAATATAAGTGGAGGAAACACTTACCAAGGGATGCATTTTAACTGCAGTTACCCATGATGAAGACAGACAGTTCCTAGCCAACTGGGAAAAAACCAATAATAAACCAATTCTTTGAGAAAAGAGGAACCAGTGTAATTTCAGTCCCCAGAAGGATTCTTGGACCAGGTCGTTAAACAGCTCGCCAGTGTCTGTAACATAACAGGATAAATAGATGCTACGCCGCAGATACTGTTTTATATGATCTTTTCTCGATAAATGCATTTAATTTTTCTTTGATGGGAGGGCTGGCTTATTGCTTAAACAAGCAGGTGCTGTGTATGAATGATGTGAGTTCAGTGGGGTTCCTGATAGGGTTTTGCCACAATGGTTATTTATCAGTTAAGAGATGCAGTTTTGTAATATTTTTAAGATGCACAGTTGGTTGAAAGCCTGTGTGTAGAGTAGTTATCAGTGGCTTACTGTCAAACCCAAGGGGCTTTTAAGACAGAGCTCCTGGTCGCTGCAGCAGTGAGTATGCCTCTAGTTTACCAACAATGGCACCGCCGTCTGCTTGGGGAGCAGAATTAAAAAGATGTTGGAAAATTGGAGAGATGGCCTAAAATCATTGAAACAAAATATTGTAAATCAAGTGCAGAGTACCCTATGTAAAGGGAAAAAATCAAATGCGTATGTGCAAACAGATTTAAAGACGGCAAAATAGTCATATTAGTGAGTTACAGCTATGTGAAACCATTGCATTTTTTCTGGCTTCTTAGTTCATATATACCCTTTAAAAATGTGGCTGTAATGCAGTGCTATACTCAAGTCTGAAATATTGCAGACAGATAGAAGAATAATTACTGCTACTAGTTAAGATGAGTATTATGTTAAGTATACCTCCAAATGAGGCTCCCTGCTTTTGCACCTAAGGTAAGAGGTTTTTTTTCTCCTGTTTTAAATGCATGATCTATGAAGAAAGGTTGAAGGAGCTGGGCATGTTCAGTGTAAGCATGGAAAAGTGAGAGGCAATTATCTCCCAACCCAGAAAAGCCTTTACAAGCAAGGTGGATATTAGGAGAAACTCACATAACTGCATTTGTAAAGCACTCAAATATGCTGCTAAGGAAAGATGCGGAACTCTTTTTGAGAAGAATTTTCAGTACAGCTTTGTCGGGGATGCTGTCAGCACGTTTAACCTATCCACGGGAGTCAGGTTGTGCTACAGGGACCTCAGGGCATACCTTCTGCTCCACAGTTTCTAGAACTAAAATCTCATACATTTCTTAGGCAGACTAGTGAAATTAAATGAAATATTTAGTACAGTTGTCAGCTACATGAAACTTAAAGTTGCAATTTTAAGCGCATATATCAAGGCATATGGATTTACCATACTAGAACAGCTGCTCTTCCTGCTTTTTATTTCCTGTGCTCAGTCATCAACAGAATTGTTACAAGCATTTTAATTTTGCCTTTGTTACAGAACTTGTTTGGCAATTGAAAGAAGCTCTTGCTTTTTCTGGACAAATTTCTGGCTGGAGAATGTCCCACAGCCTGAACGATCGTACAGGCAGTTCCTGGTGTCAGTGTGCTTGGGCAGGGTTTGCTCAGGAAGGCGCTTGGTGCGTTCTCAGCTGTCTGAGGGTGTGATTTGGGACAGCTGAAGTGATGTTTGCAAAGCACTCTCTGGATGAACCCAGCTTGTCCGAAAAGGGACTGCTGGCTGACGGTCTTACTCCATCCTGGATCTTATCCATGCATCCCTCCTGTAGGAACTTGGCTAATGATGTTACATTGTAGATAAGATTTTACTTTAATTTTTTTTAAAGTTGCAAATCTTTTTGCTTATCAACCTGCATTGCAGAACTTTTTGCCTGTAAGAGAAAGGAATAAGCTGAAAAAATAAAGTTTGTGCCGAGAGCATAGGGGAGAGTTAATGCTCATGATTCATTTGAGTAGCTACACTATGGAATTGTCTTCTTCCCACATATGAGTCATTCAATTGGTATGATGTCTTTCTCCAAAAATCTTGATGAGTTTTGCTGTGTGGGAATAAAAGTTATGATACTAACAACTTTCTTTTTTTTTTTCTTGCAGAATTTGGTGTTCATTTAGCAGAACTGACTGTAGATCCCCAGGGAGCTTTGGCCATCCGTCAGGTGAGTTTACCTGGAACTGTAGAAAGAGTTTGGGTGGCATTTTCCTTGGTATTTAAAATATTCTCTCATGTTTCCAGGTGAAAAATTGAAGGTAGCTTTCTATTACCGGTCCTCTATTTTCTTTTACATTTCTCTAGAGTTGTTACTTTCTTTTTCAACATTATTCAAGTGTTAACCTTTTTTGAAAATAGAGCTTTTTTTGGACTTAATAAGCCTGGTGCTGAGACAGTACTATACTGGGAATGGGCACAACTTATTACGTGGATAGTAGGCATCAGCAGGCTGAAGTGTGGCTTCTTTGCAGCAGCTTTTTCTGTAGGTGTTTTCCTCCTTGAAAAGGAAGTTTAGGTTCAGTATTTCTTTAGTTATCTTGGGGCCCATATCTTGTGCCTTTGTAGAGGTGAGTAAATGAAGCTGACCCGCCTTGGGGCAGTGCTGAACAGGCCATCATTGCTCAGCGAACAGCCATCAGTCCATCTTTTTACTGTGGTAGCTTTTTTCTGTCCATTTCACAAAGATTTTTTGCATTTTTGGCAAGCCCTGTTGCCTTCCTAAAAGCAGCATGGTGGGACGAGGGGCTGAGCAAACGGGTCAGGGGTGACGCTTGCCATGGTTGCAATATTTGTTGGTTATTCTTGACCTCTCTTCTAATACAGCTAGCATCTGTCATTTTGAAACAGTATGTGGAAACTCACTGGTGTTCTCAGTCAGAAAAGTTTAGACCTCCAGAGACCACAGAAAGGGTAAGATTTGGTTTCATGTTGTCTACTTTGAGACACTTTATCCATCAAGAATATTGATTTTGTAGGTGGTTTAAAAAGTGCCAGTGCACTTGTGTATTTGAGGATTAATGACTTCAGTTAAGGTTTTCTGACATTTTCCACTTCGAAAATCTGTTTTCAGTTGCTTAAAACAACACTAGACTTGAGAAGCTCGGGCTGATTTCTGTAGGAAAAGTTCAGCTATAATGTTTCTTCTGTTCTAAAAGCAAAGACTAGAAGGAAGCTACTTTGTAAGTTTTACAAATACTGATTCTGGCAGTCCTTTTTCAGAGATTTGCCAAAACTTGTGTATTTCAGTTTGGGACTTAGAGACTATTTTCCCATGACAAATTTCAGTTTAAAGTTCTGCTGGGTTTCATTAAAAACCTGTTCAGTAGGAGGATCTAACTGCTAAAATGGCCAGAGATTCTAGCCCTTTACCACTTTGACTGGACTCTCTCTTGCATCTAGGGTATGATTCATCCCATTCAGAGATAATTGCTTGAAATAAATCTTGTGAATTATGCCCCAGAAGTGCTGTCTTTTTTTCCTGTCTCTTCAGGGTTGGGTGACTAGTTCTTGTTTACTAAAATCTTCCAAAGTAAGCAAACATAGTCCCTGACAGTGGAGCTGGGATTTATCTCTGCTAACTCTGGATGTCTTCCATGTGGCTATCTACATCCTGTCTAGTTGCAGCTGTGAGCTATTTACTGTATGCTTGACCAAGAGCTCTGTGTGAGAAGGGTGCTACGTTAAAACACACCATGCAGTTTTCCATAAAAAAAATTATGGGGTGTAGCGTGCAAGGTTTTTTGTCTCAAGAGTGGTTTTGTAAAACCAGAGTTGAATCAATATCAGGATACAGTCATAGGTATAAATATTTTTTGTTATTAAATTGTTTTATGACTGGGGATCTGTTTTGCTGAATAACGTTATTCTCTACAGGCAAAAGTTGCTATTAGGGAGCTCCTACCCAATGGGCTGAGGGAATCCATCAGCAAAGTGCGCTCGAGTGTTGCTTATGCAGTTTCAGCCATAGCCCATTGGGACTGGCCCGAAGCCTGGCCCGAGCTTTTCAATCTCTTGATGGAGATGCTGGTTAGCGGAGATGTGAATGCAGTGCACGGAGCCATGAGAGTGCTTACAGGTATGTGTATGCGAGAACTTTGGCCAGGCTGATGTGGGAAGTGGTTTAGGCTTTTCCTTATGCTAGTGTTCTGTTATTTTTCACTACAAATGGAAGGAATTGGAATTTACTACTTCTCTTCTCCTGAATGTGGTGCCTGTTGGTCACTGTTGAATTGCATGCTCAGTACATGTCATGAAAGCTGAGGAAGAATGTGTGTGCTACAGGTTATGGCTCGGAAGGAACTTTGATTGTAACACCCTGCTTTCCCGATACCTGCAATTTTTAGTGTGATATTTTTCTGCTTGCCTTGAAGGATTGCCGTGGGTAGGCCAGATGACACTGGTGTAAAGTACTAATCGACAGGTTTCCAGTACGCTTAGTGTTTCCCAAAGATTCTGTTGTTGCTGTTGCCTACAAATTTGTTTCCTTATAAGAACTTCCCTTCTTTTTCCGTTTTGTAGAATTTACACGGGAAGTGACAGACACACAGATGCCACTCGTTGCTCCTGTTATTCTTCCAGAGATGTACAAAATTTTCACAATGGCAGAGGTACAATCTTCACTACTAAGTTGGTACTGGATGGTATTAGAGGGGATGTTTCTTGGAGCGGAGAAACTCCAGATTTAATGGTTAAGCTGTACTGTAATATGAGTTAGACTTGAAGAATATTCTTGATGATGTGATAGTTGATGGCAGCTAATGTTTCAACAGAAATGTTGAAGCCAGTGATAAAATGAGAGAATTGAGTTAAAGCAAAAAAGAAATACAATTAAAAGAAAACTAAAGGAAATGTCTGTGCTCCTGATCTATTATTTAAAATTTTTTCTAGGTGTATGGTATCCGCACAAGGTCACGTGCAGTGGAGATATTTACCACATGTGCCCACATGATCTGTAACATGGAGGAATTGGAAAAGGCAAGAGTTTAACTTACCATACAACATATATTGAATTCAGACTGCATAAGGTTCTAAATATTGATATGAAAATGAAACATTGGAGAATTACGTACTCTTGTCAGCTGTAATTCTGGGGAAGAGGGTGTAATTTAATACATGTAAAGTGGCCACCTCCCCCCTCTACATGCATGCCTTGATACTCTGACTTGGTTTCCATCATTAAGTTTAACTTGTGACGTATCAGCACACATACTCGTAACAGCTCAGAGAAGGGGCAGTCAGCATGGGGAGTATCATCCCTTTGTCTGGAAATCCCTGTTGTAGCTTCCAGTCTCCAGGTGAACCTGGATAAATTGCCTGTGTGTCCTGATAAACTGCCAGGCCTTGGCCATCTGGGTTACGATGTGCAGTTTTCTGGCCCTTGGGCAAGGCATTGGGTTACAAGCTCCTGGAACTTCATCAGTTGCTTTAGCAACCTTTTGTTCCGAAAGGGGTGGTGGAAACCAAACCAAAAAAATTTCTGGAAGAATAGCTGTTAAGAAAAAAATGCTATGCAGTTGAGCAGCTTTATACATGAGTCTCCTGTCGGGCTCTGAGCGCATCGGCATTTTATATGGCCTTTGACAAGTGGGTTTCCCACCACTCCCCAGACAATAAATTGTTCTTTTTTCACTTTTTGGGAGGTGAGGACAGGAAAGGGTGACTCTCAATCGAGTGGCTGGTTGTTGCTGAGTGGCTATCTCTTTTGCTTCCTGCCTGTTTGCACAGGCAGCGATTCAGTGCAGGCTTTTGGGAAGTTCTGATAATTACACCATAACTGTACTGCACTGACAAGGATACTTATGCAATATATCATGCAGCTATACCTGTATCCAAAATATAGTAGTAGCTCTCCACTGTCTTATTCTGGAGAAGGGCTGAAAGCGTCCTTTATATTGCATACGAAACTTTCTCTATTGAAATTTGACTTTGAAAAAAAAGAAGAAGCAATCTTTTTATAAATTGCGAAGGTGATATTTCATAGTTGGTTTAAACATACAATTTTGCTGTCTTAGCTATGGAGTTACGAGGACTATTCTCAATAACATTATTTTTGTCCAATATTACTCGCTTTGCCAAGCGCTGCTTATGGAGTGCTTTGACATCTGGAAAAATACTTGCTGCATTTTCCTAGGTAGAATCATCATGGTAATCTTCAGGCCAGCTGTTGATACTCAGCTCACAAAGAGCTTGCATGGTTTGGGGTAGTGTGGCTCAGGAGGGAGATAAATGCCATCCGCAAGGTTCAATGTAATTGCTCATGTGTGATGTAGTCACCCCAGGTTTCTTTAATAGCTTGAGGCAGGGGGCGGTGATAGGGTGCAGGGCATGATTCATCTAATCAAATGAAAGTGCCTCTTCAGGAGGATGTGCTCCTGAGACTCTCTGAACTGGATTGTCTGGATCTCTGTTTAGAGTCTAAAGTGATTAGCTTAGATGTAGGTGTGTGTTTTGTAGCAGTCTGTGCTGTGCAGTTTTGAAGGGTGAGATTCAACTGAGCCTAGTTGCCAGCATGAGGAGAGGGCCAAAATGATGTCTGAAACAAGTATTTCATGTGACTTTGCAACGTTCTGCAGTTGGGTTTTGTAGCAGAAAAGTGCAATTTCCATTGCTGCTAGTGCTTTACTTGTCCGATGTGGGGGTTCTGGATCTAGTTTTCACCTGTGCTTGCATTGATTATAACCAGGGTGCGGCCAAAGTCCTGATTTTCCCTGTGGTGCAGCAGTTCACAGAGGCCTTTGTTCAGGCCCTGCAAATGCCTGATGGACCTACATCAGACAGCGGGTTTAAGATGGAAGTCTTAAAGGTAAGTCACTCAAGACTGATTAGATGAAGAATTGCATACCAATAAGACTGTCAGATGTGCTGGAAAACAGAGAAACATGAGTGCATGTCACCTCTCCTCCTATTGCTCATGTTATGAATAATGAAGTGTTTTGTATTGCAGTACCGTACAACACTGAAATAAATAGTTCTGCCTGTACTGAAGATATCTATGATGAGATCCATAGGGATCTGTCCATAAAAAGATCCATAGGGATCAATCCATAGGACGGTCTGTCTTTGTCATTTGCTGATCTAAGACATCTTGGATGCATCTTGTTGGAACACCCCACTCAGTAGTTAAATATCTGTCTTTTCTAAAGATGCTGCAGAATTCTGCTGCAATGAAGTTTTACAAACTTACTATGTGCAGGTGCTTTTCTAGAACTTGCCGCCTCTTTAATGATTATCTCTGCAAAAGAGAGAAAGTCTTTGCATGCTTCTGGTTTCCTGGAGAAAGAAGATAGGATTGCAGAGCGCTGTGTACATGTAGCTCAGTGCGTGGGGAGAAGGGTGCCCGTGTAGGTGTGGAGATCCCTTCAACAGCTGGGAAAGCACTGGAGTTCTAGGGTGCGCTGCCTGCAACATGGGAGAGAGAAGAGCTCGAAAACGTAAGCTGCAGAATCAAATCCAGATGTTCCATTTGCTTAGCCCAGCACGTGTGCAGGTAAGACTTGGCTCACAGTGTACAGGTGTCTGAAGATGCACGGCTGAGGCGCATTCAGCCGCGTTCCCTGAAGAATGTAATGAAGAACAGTTATTGAAAACAAGCATCAAAAGTTTTTCGTAAACCAGCTTTGCGCTGAAGCATGAAAATGAATGCTGGGAGGATGCTATCATATTATACAAACTAGCAACTGCTGAGTTCTGTGTCGTGGAACTTGTTTTCTTAGTCCTGTTAAAGGCAACAGTACCCTGGTTATGGCATCCTGTCACTTCTCAGTAAGAGTTTACGGGTATCATACAGTGGAAACAGCAGGAGGTTATTTTTTGCTGTGCAGCATCAAATGGAAGGGAGTTTGGGGTAAGACGTGGCAAGTTTTGTTGAGAGAGTCTCTTGTGGGGTTATTTTTTTTCTTTTTTATTGGCTGTGCACTGCAATTCCTGGGGCAGTAATATATAGGAACACTGACGTGAAGGGGATACTCTGCAGGGTGTAATTTTGATTTGAACAGGCTGCCCCTCAAGTATGTTTGAATCTTTGATTCCGGATACATACATTCGGATCTTTAATGAGTAGAAATAGTTTTCAGCCTACACAGAAAGCAGTTGTAATCATAGTTTCACTCTAATTGTGGACTAGTTTTTCTGTTCTTGTTACATTCATACATTCTGCAGCCTTTTTTATTTATGTAATAGTGCTTACTGGAACTGGAGCTATTTGTACTTGTATGTCTGCACTGATATACAGCAGTAGTCCCTTAAAAAGATGTGACGGGCTGGGAAGGTATTTGAGATGTCATCATGTTCTTGCTCTGTTTTGGCCACTGCTAGGTGGGTGCAATACAAGAGAGGATTTCAGTCTGAATGCGCTATTGTATGTTGGGTGGCACTGATGGCAGCAGAAAATCAGTAAATTCAGGAGATCTGTTGCTGACAAGTGGTTTGTAGGAGGCTTTTTGTGAAGAGATGAGTATTCTGGCTGTTGACTTAGGGCAATTCATGATTTTGTCGCTTAAGGTTTCTAAGCTGATGATACCAGTTTTGTAAGGGAAGAAGGATTCAGGTGAAAGACTTATAAATTGCCTTCCATTCCAGAAAAGTGGATTTTATAGTCATTGTAATGCAGAAGTAAGAGACCTCAAGGGATTAGTTAAGCCAGCTCTACAGATGAGATCATTACAGGAACCCCTTGAAGTGCTGATGCAATGGAGGAGGGAATTGAGCCTTTTTTTATAGTACATTTTCAACCAGATGCAAACTCAATCCTGTCGTCTTATTTTCCTTAATGAAGTGCTGTGCAGCAAATGACAGGAAGATTTTCCCCTCCCCCTTGTCTCTTGAGAGCTTTGTACTCCAAGGTTCGTGGAGTTCTCTGTGGAGCTCTGAGGCAGCTCTGACCTAAAATGTCTTGCTTTCCATGTAAAAACATTATGCAGGACAGTGTCAAAAGCTTTAACAAATAATACTGAAGCCTACACATCTGTCTAATCCGCTAGGACAGTTATCCTGTTTAAGAAAGTAAGTAGGTTGGATCCCATCATGGCCAGCCACTGGTTGGTAATTTGTCCCCAATCTTTCCTGGTGTAATTACAAGTTTAGAAACGCTTCTCAGCAGGAAAGTTAGTGCCTTTAACCCTTGGAGGACAGGAGGTTTGGCCACAACAAAAATGTTTTCAACTGAGGACTAGAATGAAATACCAGTGGTGTAATTTGTGGTTTTGTTGTTTAATAGTTTAGCATGAATTAAATTGATATCCCTGAGGATGAATGAGCTGCAACTAAATGATTCTTGAATCCCAATTTCAGTGTTGTTGAACATGCCACTATTGATTGTTTTGAGAGAAACAGTGTGATTAAACATGACAGGTAACAGAGTTAAGGCAAATTTGATAGCAAGGGAATACAAATATGATGTACTTAGTATGCAGTAATTGTATCAAGAGCACCAATAACCAACAGTCTAAAGTGTCTTACAACCTCAATGTAGTGCTTCTTTGCTTACGCTTAAAATCTGTTCTTTCAACACCTGTATATTAGGTGGGTCAGTGAAGTTATGCTTAGATTTCTTTCTGCTGTTGGAACAAATAATTAGTTACAAAAAATAATCATACCCTCTTTGTTCTTGGATGGTGGTTGCTGTGGTTTGGCAAATTTCCTAAGTTTATGAGCAAAGTACATAACCTGCATCTACTGCATTCTTACCGAACATTTAGCTTTAGCGTGCTGTTCTGCTGCTGGCTAGCATATATTGTAAGCTTTTTATCCACAAATTTGGGGATTCCACCTCCATCTAAAAGCGCAAGTGTTAAGTGAAGGAAGAAGAGGCTTTACTACAGAGTGACTGTAAGGGGATGCTGAGCAATTAGTCAAGATGTGGTTGGATGTTTGCTTGGGGAATAGCTGGAAGGGGTTCAGGAGCTGTCGCGTTGCTTCCCCAGTGGTGATTTTGGTGGGTCTGTGTGGTGACTCAGGCTACAGGTGTGGGTGCAGTTGGTTATTGCCTGGCTTGGCCATTGAACATCCTGCTTGAGGAGCAGCTTGACTTTGCTCTGAAGAGAGATGGGTAAGGATTTTCTGGGAGGATTTAGCAGGTGGTAGAGCAGTACATGGGGACTAGCAGAGGAGGAGATCTGCGGAGCCGTTCTTTTAGCTCAAACAAGCAGTGGGAATTGGCAGAATGAGAGGCCAGGGGTTGAAGTGCGACATTTGACAGGAGAGAGTGCTCTTTTTTTAATGACTTGCTCTGCGGGAAAGTGGTGAACTTGCAAATGCAGTCTTCTATTGTTAGAACTGCAGAGCTATTGAATTGAAGAACTCTCTTGCCACCACTCCAGCAATGCTTCCTGAAGATTATCTTGGCACATAGCTTAGAAAAACTTGCATAGGGTTCATAAGCAGTGGCATATGGAACAAGTCCCTTTAGATGCTACTGTGGCCATAGTCAGGGTGTTGAGTTTGCAGCAGTCCTGCAGAATCAGGTTCAGATCCTCTGCCAGCACCTGCATAAACTTGCCAGAGGCTTCAGCAGGTCTTTTCTGTAATGCTTCTAGCACCTTCCTGACTTATTGTCAAACTTAAGTATCTGGATTATCTCTGGCTGTCTGTTCATCTCTAATACTGGTACTAGAATGCTGATTTTTTTCTGGAAAGTGAATTTTTTTTATTTCTATTAATGTATCCAGTGCTACAAACAAACTGGACAAAGTGTTTTGTATTGGCTAAGAAGCAACAAACTGATACCCATATGTCTCGTAGCAGCCAGCAGTCAGGCAGTTTGTGAGAGGCTCTTCTGTAACAGAAATAAAATGACTGGAGCTGTGCCCCTGCAGGAGGGGACTGTGTCTGTTCAGTGGAGTGAGAGTTCTCTGACTCCTGGAGGCTCCCAAAAGCTTTTTGGCAAGCATCAGTGAAAGGGCTCCCCTAAATCAGGGTGATCAGCTTCATGTAACTCCAGGCACAATCTCCTGTAGACCTGCTCCCAAAACAGCCCCTCTGTTGGGCTGGCACAGCTGCCTCTGCAGCTGAAATGGGTGAGAGAATTGATCTGAGTGGGTGTTTTCTACTGCAGCTATTTCCTGGATGTGCAAACAGATGTGTTGCTTGCATGTGTAGAAGTGTGGGAAATAGGCTGTGGTCTGATTTCATGTGATATTAGAGTTTTCTGGGACAAGATAGCTTCCAGGTGGTAATCATATGCAGGCAGTGCTATACTTCTGATTGGGGTCTGTACCTTACCACCCGAATATTGCATTGTCTTCGTTTCCAGAGTTGTACCTCTTGCCTTATCCCTTTGCTTCCCAGCAAAAGAGCAAATATAGAGAGAGGTCTGTTTGTCAGAGTCTGCGCAGGAGAGGGGACCGCCTGGTCAGGAGTGAGAGGAGGAGACCTTGGTGGCAGGAAGACACTGGATTATCTCAATTGTTCGTGAAACAGCAGCCCATGATTTGAGTGTTTGTTGATGGTTTTCCCCAGTTATGCTTCTGATTGATAATCCTTTTTGTTGCAGGCTGTGACAGCACTTGTGAAAAACTATCCGAAGCACATGATTTCGTCAATGCAGCAGATCCTGCCCATTGTCTGGAACACCCTTACAGAAAGTGCCGCCTTATATCCTCTGTAGTGAATGGTTTTAACTCAAATAGAACAAGACGAACTGTTTCTCATACACAATAATGACCTGAACACAGCTGAAGAGTGTGGTAGCTGGAGTAGTCTGCCGTGACAGAACACAGGCATCTGCTGTGTAGATGTACTGGATATTTCTGTTACTTCAGTAGGCTCCATTAAGTTTCTTTTAGCTTAAAAGTCATATGATGAGTGATGTGAGTGCCCATGTTACACTGGCCGTAGAGTTGTGGCTGATCTCTGCGTTGTTTCTGGCACTCTTCAGTGAAGATTGTCTTCTTAAAAAGATGTCTAGTCGCAATGTAAAGACTTCAAGTAAAGGAGAATCTACGATATCCTTGCTACAGCAGTACTAATGGGTGGTTACACTTGCTGCTAAGGTTGAAGTTGATTTGCCTTTGGAATTCTGTAACAGTCATTGCTTCACTGCATAATCAGCCACGTTAGACGTGTTCTGTTGGTAGTTTTCCCAGTAAATGCAAACCGATAAGTCAAATCTTTCCATATTGTTAATCCCAAAGTTGCTTTTCTAGCCTTTTTTAATGAGACAGTAATTATAGAATACTGGGCCTTCTTGTAGCTTTTTCTGAATTTTTGATATAAACACCAGAATTGGACACTGTATTGTGATAATAGTGTAAGGGTTGACTGAGCTTTTCCTCTGTAATTTAATAAGAATGACTGTTCTGGTGATCATAGATCTGGACCTTTTTATATCAAAGCTGCTTGCATATTTTGTGTTTGCATTTTGTGTATCAGAATCCTGCTGCATACTGGGTGATAGGCTCTTGTAGAGCCAAAAAGGGCAGGGACACCATAAAAGCAGCCTTAGTGCTGGAGCAAGTAGGGGCTGTCTGGTTTTGTTTGGCTTTTTTTAGACACCCGTTAAAATACAAGGAGCTGTTTGTTAAATTTTTGATGGTATATTTCTCCCTCTTCTGTCCTGATTCCCACTGCAGTCCTGCTGGCACCTGAGCTGACCAAAATAGTTTTTTGTTCGCAAAAGGGGAGAGTCTTGTCCTTCCTTCCCTGGTGTTTGCTCTGGTACTTGTTGGACCTTCAATTTGCCATCCCCAAAGAAACCTCCTTCCTCTCCACCCCCAGGGTAGTTTTCTGCCACCTCCCAGGGCTGGAGGCTCCCAGGGAAGCCTGACAGGGAGCAGGGCCAGCTCCGGGAGCACGTCGGGGCGTGGGGTGGCTCCTCGCCCTTCAGCGGCACTGAAGTGTTGACTGGCTCGCTGTCCCTGGGGAGAGCGAGCCTGAGTCGTTCCATTCTTGCAGTTTTAACATAAATGAAGGTTTGGGTTACCTTGGTGGATTTGGTTTATTAATCAAATGATCTGAAGGATGTGCTGAAGTGGTGTGGAAGTGGTCTTTGCAGTCGGGCAGCGCACAGAGCCGGGAGCTTCTGGGGCTTGTCTTCTCTGAAACACAGGACTGCGCGTAAAGTCAAAGATACTTTTTTAAAAAAGAAAACTTCTCTAGTTATCAGGAATTTTAAGATACGAACAGATTAGTTCCTAAATAGATGCAGTTCTTTAGAAACACACATATTTACTTAACTCCATCCACTTATGTGAGAACAGAAGTAAATTACACAGAAGAGGTGGAGGACCCTGTGGATTCTGATGGTAAGAACTTGTTAAACTGCACTTCTGCCTTCTCTGTTGAAGAGGACTTGGATTTACCTGAACATTGTTGTTGTCAGAACAGTGACTGAAACACTGTAGGAGATTGTGCTCAAAGGTACATTTCTGGCGTTAGAGCAGTGTCCCTCAGTAATTTGCAAGCTACGTGTGATTGTGATCGATGCAGCAACGTAGTTTAAGTTTTCTAATGATTCGAGGAGTGAGTCCTGCAACAATTTCGAGGTAAAAGTAATGGGACAAAAGAAAACAAAACAGGTTTTAGGTTGCTTTGTCAGTTTTAATGAGGAATTGCAGTGAGGTGGGATGAGAGCAAAAAGTGATGAGGTCAGACATCCTCCTGAGGCTGCTGCCGCCCTTGCTAGTCCAGAAGTAAGAATAAACATTATCTCTGCAGACAAGCTAACAGTTTGTGATTATATTTGACATTCATTTATATCTTTCTGTATGTTAGCATATTCAGTCATGTTTTTTGTTTTCACTTCTGCCTTTCTGTACCTTGGCATATTCAGTCATGTTCTTTTTTTTCTCCGTTTCTTTGTTCAGGTGAAGTATTGGGCTTTGAAAATCTAGTGTTCAGTATATTTGAATTTGTTCATGCCTTGTTGGAAAACAACAAATTTAAGAGCACAGTGAAGAAGGCCTTGCCAGAGCTGATCTATTACATCCTCCTTTATATGCAGATCACAGAGGAGCAGGTGAGCATGCTTGTCTTGTGTAGGAAGCAAATGAAATGATTTAGAACAGCTGATGTTCTGTGAAGAGTTTCACTGTGTGAAAGCTGCTGGGTTCTAATAGGCTGTTCTGTCACTCTGTTGTACCAGAACTTAGGGCAACAGCATCCAAATGTTCCTAAACGGTGTAATGTGGACAGCAAATCACGGAATCATAGGATGGTTTGGGTTGGAAGGCACCTTAAAGATCACCTAGTCCAACCCCCTGCCACGGGTAGGGATATCTTTAACTAGATTAAGTTGCTCAAAGCCTCGTCCGACCTGACCTTGAATACTTCCAATGATGGGGCATCCACAGCTTCTCTGAGCAATGTTTCCAGTGTCTCAGCACCTTTGTAGTAAATAATTTCTTCTATATATCTATCCTAAATCTACTCCCTTTCAGTTTAAAACCGTCGCCCCTTGTCCTGTCACAGCAGGCCCTGGTAAAAAGCCTCCATCTTTTAAGGCTGCAATAACGTCTCCCCAGTGCCTTCTCTTCTCCAGGCTGAACAACCCCAACTCTCCCAAGCTTTCTTCCTTCATTCCTTCATGAAGTATTATGCTGTGAAAATGAGGATTATCATGCTGAAAGGGATAGCCAGGCTTCTGTGGTAGTGAAAAGATCGTGCTAGTAGTGTGAAATAATTTGTACTGAAATTCTGCGTGGCTCCTGGCCTTCCAAGCCTGACAGCCATTGTCTTTTTGTTCAGGTAGGCATGCATGGAAACGGGCACTCTGTTAAAGATTCATCTGCTTCTCCCTTTCCTCATCTAGAAATAAAACTCTGTAGCATTGATTCCAGGTCGGTCATTAGTTCTGTCAAATTCTGATCTCAAATAAGGAGCAGAAGAGCAAGATTAACTCAGGACAAAGAGAGAGAGAGAGAGAGAATCTCTTATTTTCAAAGGTTTCTCCAATAGAATATAAGAAAAATCAGTTGAAGATGACAGCTTCTTATGGCAGAGAAAAATTCTGAAAGTAGTTTTGCAAAACTGTGGTTACTGACAACAGAAAAGCTCATTTATACCCTTGGCATTCTGAGTTCATCATCTACCCTACCTTTTTTTGTCTCCTTTCTGTTTTAGATTAAAGTTTGGACTGCAAATCCACAACAGTTTGTGGAGGATGAAGATGATGATACTTTTTCCTATACAGTGAGGATTGCTGCACAGGATCTGTTGCTGGTATGCAATGTGTTCTGCATTTAGATGCAGCCAAATTAATATTAACAAATAATAAACCGAACTTCATGAAGGACGTTTGGAGAAAAGGCCAACTTTTAAAAGTCTATACAAATGAGTGTTATCACTTCCTTCTGTGCAGGCTGTGGCTGCTGATTTCCAGAATGAGAGTGCAACTGCTTTGGCTGCAGCAGCTACAAGACATTTACAAGAAGCAGAGCAGGCTAAAAACAGCGGTGCTGAGCACTGGTAAGGAGACAGGGCAGCAGGGAACGACACTGATGCAAATACTCTTTTGCAGCATTGGGTGCCGCACAATTTAATCACATTTTTTTGGTGGCACTGCTTGTTGATGGACAAGGATGAAATTTAAGAACTGTGATTAGAGGGAAAGAAAAGGAAGTACAGCAGTTCTTGATCCAGATGACAAAATCCTCTTGTGGAATACTTTCAGCAGTTCCTAGCACAAGCTAGCTGTCCCCAGGCTCCCCCCCTCCAGACTCCTGACAATTCCTTAAAACATCTAATTGGAAATGTTAATTAGTTATACACAATCTGAAGAGAAATTGGCAATACTTTCATTTTGTGTTCAGTTAATTGAGCTCAAAATTTCAGGCTTTTTTTTTTTTCTTCACTTGGATGTGAAGAAGAGATTAGGTGCTGTATGCAGATGTGTGTGTTCAATTTCAGAACTTCAGAGTTGTGGTTTTTAATGTTACTCAGGGATAGGAGAAGAAACCTCAACTGTAGGAGTACCTCATTGCTGTTCTGTAACTATTCTCTCTTGGTTTCACAGTGCATTAGGTCAGTGTTTGTGGTGTTTTGAATATTCATGTCAGAGTAGCCACTCTGTATAGTAAGCAGCAACTGAATGTCTGCAAAATCAGACATTTGAGTCCCTGTCTGCCTTAATTGTGATGTTTTGAAGTAGGTTATTTGCTTCACAAATAAAACCAAGAAGTGGTATTTGCACACAACTCCATTTTGTCATAATTAACAAAACGTAATGCAAAAATAGACATTTTTAAACCTTTAATGTGCTGGGTATCACGGTGATTCTGTACACAGAGTAATCAAGCAAGGCACTATTTCTTGAGGTGGTGAAGAAGGAAGAACCTAAAGGCATCTGAATTCTTTTGCAGGTGGAAAATACATGAAGCTTGTATGCTGGCCCTGGGCTCTGTGAAGTCTATTATTACAGACAGTGTGAAGAATGGTAGGATACATTTTGATATGCACGGCTTCCTGACAAATGTTGTTCTTGCAGATCTCAACATTTCAGGTATGTTGGACCTTGCCATTACTCAGAGTAACTGCTGAGTGCCAGACCTTGAAAATCTCTCTCAAACAGAAGTGTCTAATCAATCAGGTTGCTGTGTGCACATAGTGTTGTGAAATGCAGTTGTGCACATTGTATGTGTGAAAGGGCATAAATCTTATCTTGTGAATTCACACATGCAACCAGGTCTAATATAAGTCCTTTAAGTGTGGGACACTATGCTTTCAGTTGAAACTCACTGTTAGCTGGGTGCTTGAGCCTGTAGGGCTTGGAGGTGGAAGGGCGATTGCTTGGGGAACTTAATGGAAAAATAGTTGTTCTGTTGTATTGTATCTGTTTCTGGGAAAGACACCAGCAGTGTTCAACAGGCTTCAGAACTTCTGCAGCACCATACCATCCCATTCTCTTTATGCTGAGGCTGATGGTAGTCATAGCACGTAAATTCAAATAATATTCCTAGCTGAGTGGGATACTATTATTGGGAACTGTGCAGGCTTCTGTTTTCTATGTTATTTTACATCAGTGTGCAAGAAACTCAAAGGAGTTTTTGGCAGTCAGACCTCAGAAGTCCTTGCAAGTAATTAAAATTTGAGAAGTTTAAGCCAATGTGAGCATTATTGGTGAGTCCACATTAAGTTGGGTAATTGCAGAAAAAACAAATCGTTGGATGCTTTCATCAAAGAAACATTATTTAACCTATTACAAAGAAGGTTTTTTCTTTTTTTGTCTTAATTTTGGATGAAGAAATAGTGTGCAAAGCCTGTAAATAAACAACCTCAGCTATTTACATGTATTTACACACATGTACAGATGTGGTATTGGGTTGTAAAAGAGCTGTTGTGCTCTAGAAAGAGCTCCTGGTGTCAGTGTATAGATAGTTCTCAGAGGATATCATTCACTGCTCAGTAACGGTAATAAGACAAAGAAATCTTGCGTTTTATAAAACTAGCTTAGAAAACAAAACTGTTCTCTTGCTATACGTCTTGCATGGAGTTTTTCATGTCCTCATCTTAAATTAATACTTGCAGGAGTATAAATAATGGCGGTAAAGATGCTGAGAAATAGAGAGCATCATCTGTTTGAGGATAGCCTAAATAGTTAAGGATACTTTAAGCCTGAAAAGGCAGTAGTGTTAAGTGTGAAAAAGATACATCATACCTTGATAAGTGTAAGCAGGTGAGCAGATAATGAGTATTCACTAGTGCTGTTGAACATTATGTTCTGTGATCGCAAGGTGACGGCTGGAAACTAGAAAAGTAATCCGTGAGAGATGCCTGTGTATGTGCTCTGTTTCTCTAATTCTTTTCCCTAAGCTGCTGCTTTTTGCTGCTGTTGAGGACAGAATATTGAGCTAGATGAATAGGAATTACTGAAGAAGCCTTCCTTCTTTTCCTTTACTTTTGTTCCAGTGGTCAGTAAAGCATGTATTGATGAACAAATTAAAGTGTAACTAGTTGAGGGAAGAAGGTGGTTGGTTGGTTTTTTTGTTTAAACAAATGAGAAATTATTCTTTGAAATAACTAAGAAAATAAACTGGATTCTGCCTATGAACAAAAATTATTTGTATGCCTGCATACTTGTCTTCAGTGTCACATCTTATCATTTTCCTATTGGGATGACAAGATTTTGAATAATGGATAGAAGCAGTTGTAATTTTAAACTCATAAAACTTATTATAAAACCACTGTGGTTTTTTGTTTTGCTTCAGTGTCTCCTTTTCTCCTGGGCCGTGCTCTGTGGGCTGCCAGCCGTTTTACAGTGGCTATGTCTCCAGAACTAATCCAGCAGTTCCTGCAAGCTACTGTCAGTGGTCTACATGAAACCCAGCCTCCTTCTGTCCGAATCTCTGCAGTCAGAGCTATCTGGGGGTAAGTAAACCCTAAGGTATTCCAAAGCCCCAGGGATAGGTGGTATACATTACACTTACAAGACTGGTATGTTAAAATACTAATAATATTTCTGTGTAGGTTGTGGAAATACTTGCTTTGAATGAAACAGATGTCAACTTAAAAAGTGTAAGCAATCAGGTTCAAAATAGAGTAACTCTAATGAGGACTGTGAAATTGAGGTTCAAGGTTAGCTACAGTAGTTCTAATGGATACAGTCCCAAGGAGAAGCAGAACTAGATAGTGATGAAAAGCATAAAGATGAAACCCAGATTACTCCTGTTCAGTCACAAGGGTGGCTGAGTGACATAGTACGGGCTTGTGAAGCAAATCGCAGTAATAAGAAATGTTTGTTCTTCTAATCCTTTCTTTGTAAGTTGCAAGAAGGAAAAGGGGAGATCTGCTGTATTGATTCTAAAGTGAAAAATGAATATTTGTCTAAAACCAGAAAACGACCAACCAGAAAAAACTTGTGAAAACCATACTCTTCCCCACTCTCTCCCTCCAAAAAAATACCTTGTCTTCTGTTTGCACTGAAATGTTATTGAATAAGTGAAGGCAGAGACTTAGAACTTAGTTATTCCTGAAATTGTTTTATCATTCCCCAGCTCACTTGTAGAACATGGTAATTAAACATTTTGTAAGCAATGAGTGTCTGTCTTGGACTACTTCTGTCCTCAAGGTACATTTTCTCCATCCATCGATGGGCAGCTCTTGAGAGAAAACTCTTAGTCAGAGGTGGTAGAAGCTTTTAATATCACTTAACTCTGCTTCTGTGAACCTCCAGGGGTGCAATGAAGAGGAAAGATAGCTGAGCTGTTGAGAGATCAAGGAATAGTAGACTGAAAGGGAAAAGTCCTAGAGGAGTGAACTTGAGGAATAAGAATCAGAGGGGTGAAATAACCCCTTATATATCATCTAGAGTTAAATGTATAAATCACTTTAATATATTACGTATGTATTTTTGTATCATGAATTTCTTGTCTAGCTACTGTGACCAGCTGAAGATCTCTGAGAGCACCCATGTGTTGCAGCCTTTCCTTCCTAGCATTCTTGATGGACTGATCCACTTGGCAACTCAGTTCAGTTCCGAGGTCCTAAACCTTGTGATGGAGACGCTGTGCATTGTCTGTACGGTAGACCCAGCATTTACAGCAAGTGTGGAGAACAAAATCTGCCCCTTCACGATTGCAATATTTTTGAAGTACAGTAACGGTATGCCTTCAAGTTATGTTCTCAAAGTACAGTTGGTTTTGCTACTGAATCCTGGTGGTGAAAACTTAATAAATGATAATTGAATTAACATTGATTCATATGGTAAAGCTAGAAGGGAAACTTGCTGCTTTGCCTATTCAGAATAGTGGTAGCAAACATTGAGATGTGTGTGTTAGTATGTTTTAGTAAATGGTGCTTTCTCTCTCCAGATCCAGTTGTTGCTTCTCTTGCCCAAGATATCTTTAAGGAGCTAGCTCAGATAGAAGCCTGCCAGGGTCCAATGCAGATGAGGCTAATACCAACTCTTGTCAGCATCATGCAGGCCCCTGCTGACAAGATCCCAGCAGGGCTTTGTGCAGTAAGTGCTACAGTGGTACATGGTCTTGGCTGGAGATGATTCCTTGTTCTTTAACGTATAAGATGGCTGGTCTGCAAAGAGTAGAAAGGTTGCTTTTAAACTGCCTTGGAACGATGACTCTGGTCATTGGCAGAGGTTTCTCTGTGGAGAGAAGGCAAACTGCAGGTGGGGAAAGATGCTTCCAAAAGTTAACTTTAAACTGCTCCCCTGGCCTTCTTCCAGTTTCTGCAGCGTATCCCTCATGGTTTCACTTTGACATAGCCATCTTTCACCAGTAACCGTCTCCTCTTTTTGATGGAATGTTCTCCACCAGGCTACATGGCTATTTCTTGCACTTTCTTCTAAGGCTTTTTCTGATTTGTGTCTCACATGTATAAATTGCTGGAGACATAGAAAGGACAAGCCTGTATAATTTTAAAAGTCCCCTTCTAAAAGGTTAAGCATTGACTGTGTGGAATGATTGTGTGTAATTAAACCCATAAACGTCTTTATCAATATGCTTATAGTCTGCCTATTGATTCGTATGACTGTTGCAATTCCTTATGGGTAATTAAAATAGATTTATAATCAATATAAACAAAATGGAACAAGTCAGCTAGAACAGTTCTGTGGCTGTACTGATTAGCATGCATCAGGGTACCGTGAAACTGTTTGCCGTATTTAAGGAGTTACACTGCTTTTAATGTCTGAACTGCCTTGGAAACTTTTACAGCGCACGCCACATATGTGTGTCAAACACAGTGATGCTTGAGTGCATGACTCCAAGGGCCTCTGATTTAAAAAATATTCTAGACTTTATGCCTTTGATGTTTGCACCAGTGGTGGGTAATTCTGACTTAGTGTACTATGGCTGCTGCTGTAACAGTGCTTTTGTTTGTGTTTTCCTTTCAGACTTCTATTGATATATTGACCACAGTTGTGAGGAACACAAAACCTCCTCTGTCTCAGCTCCTGATCTGCCAAGCGTTTCCTGCAGTGGCTCAGTGCAGCTTGAACACAGATGACAACGCTACTATGCAGGTAACGTTGTGGGGAGTGCTGAGAATTGCAGGACTATGCAAGTCCAAGGGAGGTGACCAAGTAAGACAGGTGACATAGCCTTTAAGGGAGCCCAGGCTCTGCTTGTCAACAGCTGTATTGGCATCTCCTCAGGCGTCTCTGCCACCTCCTGTTTATCATGAAAGTACTGCTGTTCAAGGCCCTGCAATGACTTACTGATTGTTCCTTAATTTGGAGGACTGGAGTGCGTAAAGCAGCACTTGATCATTTTTCTGTTTTAGGGCTCTAGAGCACATTAAAAAAAAAACCACAAAAACCAAAACCCAAACAAAAAACCAAAACATTGCTTTTCTTCCCCCATAATAACTTTCATCACACCTAGGAATGGCAGAGGGCAGAGGAACACTCTTGGCCACAGGGAAGCAAAAGACCTGTGCAGAAGACTTTCTGGACCTCCTCCTCCTCCTAGCAGTTTTCTCCTGTACTCAGTTAGGTGGGAAGGGGAGGGCAGACTCCTTTTTGATGGAGCCATGTATGCGATGGAGGGAGAGCATGGATTAATCTCAAACAGCAGTTCTGCCTGAGCTGTGCTGGCTGGCAGGCTCTGCTATTACCTGATTATGTCTTTAGAGTATTTAAGCAAGAAGGAAAAAGCATCAGAGGCTAAAGGCGTAGGCTGCCTTTTCAGTCCAGCTACTGCGTGGCATATAAGTAATAAAGCTGGTTTCATTCCTTATGTAAGAAGTTTTATAGTGCCAGCTACCATGAATACAGACCATAGAAATGGCTTTCCCTAAACAGCATACCAGTAAGAATAGGTTGGAGACCAGCATGCTGGTCGCTCTGCTGGATCTTTGTTTTCAGAAGAATGCAAAACAATTGCAGCTTGGCTGTTGGGTTGTGTTTTGTTCATGCTACACTTTGCTGTCTTCATTTCTCACTTGTTAGAAACTCTTGGAATTTCTCTGGGTAACAAGACTGGCACAAGGCTGCAGCTAATTTAGTTTGTCTTTGTATTTACTAGATGATCTTGAGAGCTGCCTGGGAAGTGAAGTTTTGTACTTGAAAATGAACTGAAGTCTGTAGAAATTATTTTTAAATTTAGACAGTAATTTTACTGCTCATTAGAGAGCTTGGATCTTTTACAGATGCCACCAGTTTGCCCATTGTTTTCATCTTGGTTGAGTGTCTTTTGGGGGTGATGAAAGGAGATCTCTTTCCATGTGTCCCCGCTCCCTTACCTGGAAAGGGAAATTGTAACATGATTATGTTCTTGTTTAGAATGGTGGTGAGTGTCTGCGTGCCTACGTCTCGGTAGCGCTGGAACAAATTGCACAATGGCATGATGAGCAAGGCCACAACGGACTGTGGTATGTGATGCAGGTGGTGAGCCAACTTCTAGATCCAAGGACCTCAGAATTCACTGCTGCCTTTGTGGGCAGGCTGGTCTCCACTTTAATTTCGAAAGCAGGAAGTGAGCTGGGAGAGAATCTGGACCAGATCCTGAGAGCTATCCTGAGCAAAATGCAACAAGCCGAGACGCTCAGTGTAATGCAGGTGAGCAGGCTAGGCACCCAGGAGAGCAAGTAGAAGTGTCAGGAAAAGAAATTGTAATTTTTTTTTTAATTGTGTGCCTGATTATTTGTGGCGAGTACAATTGAAGGGTCTACGTATCACCTTGAAGTAGTCAGGAAAATGCCTACTCTGGTCATACAGAGTTTTCCAGATTATGGGGTGTAAGCTACATTTTTGTGGGTAAACTTTAATGCACCTTAAATAATGCCTCATAGCTCTGTGCTTGCAAGCAGTGAACCTTTAGAGGGGACAGGAGTTGCCTAAGTAGGGATGCTATGGCAAAGGCAGGACATGTTTCCGAGCGGTTTTGTGCATATTCGAAGGATAAATGCCTGGGAGCTGAGACAAGGTGAACTTTTGGTGGGTTGGAGGTGTGGTTGGCCTGCATCAGGTAAGAGGCCAGACAAAGAGCATCATGATCTCTTCTAGCCTTGACCTACTTCTAGTGGCACAGTTTTATGGAATGAGTTTATCTCAGTCATCTTCGTTTTCTCTCCTGTCTTTCTTGTCTGTGCCCTCAATGTAAAACATGTAGTGATGGCCACCCAGGTTCCTCAGCAGCAGCTGGGGGAAGGTGTTTTGCTGGCACTGTTGAGTAAGATCCCACCTTTGCCCTCAGTGCAGCACTTGGCTGAGGCTCACTGTGCTCTAACCCTTTTATCTTTCTTGCGTATTTCTCTGGTTTTTGTATGTGCATTTTTCAAGTCAGCATATGCTGAATCAAGAAGGCCATCCAGATGTCAGCACAGGTTTCATCTTAAAGCCTTGATTTTTAACCCCCCTACCCCCCCCTTCAGATACACTGTTGATTCTTAACTTTTCCGAGTTAGAAGATCTGGAAGCTTAAATCTGAAGCAGTCACCATGAAGCCCATGTAGCCAGGGAAGGAGAAATGAGCCTTTCACAGTGCTGAATCTCTTCCCTGTGTTAGCCTGGAAGATGAGCCTCTGGAGGTGGGCAGCTTTTCACCAAGGAAGCCTGCAGAGATGCCTTCAGACTTAGAGGCTGACGTTTAGACGTACGCAGTGTATGAATTCTACCCCTAGCCTTCAGGAGTCAGACTGTAAAACTGCATCTTGTGAAAAAAACAAAACACAACAAAAAAACCCAAAAACCTTTCTAAAATTGGCAATTCTTTCTCTGAAACTTGTGTTCACAGTGCACTTGAAATTGGAAAAGGGCTGAATGATGATGTGACGATGTGCAAGAAGTGTGGTCCTGTGGCAGAGGTGGTGATGGGAAACCCCTGTCACGAAAGGGGAAGAGAATATGGGTTCTAGCTCTGGCCCAATAACTTCTGTTCCTTAACTTGATGACGAGATGCATTTCTGCTAGATATGCATAGATTTAGAGCTCTGTGTGTAGAACCATGTGTACAGCTTCTGGTCTGTTGAGCAAACTAAGGCACTTGCAGTGTCTGAGTGTTGACGTGTGATGTTTTTGCTAGTCAGAAGTCAAATGCAGCCTCTGATATTTTTTAAATAGCTTTTTCATCTTTGCTTTAAGAAGGTTTGTTAGTTTGGGGCATGGGTGTGAGTAAATTTATTCCTTCTGTGTGATTTTGGGGTGGTTAAAACATACTGCTGTTGACTGTAGTAGTTTATTGACTGCTTTTGTAGCAGACAGTGTCTTGCAGATACACTTTCTCTTCCTCTTGGGGCTGGTAAGCACAGCCTGCGCTTCTGCAGCGAGCTCAGTTACTTGAATATTTGATTAAACATTTTCAGCTATTAAATTATATACAGCTAACATTTCCTTTCTCCTCCTGTAGTCCTTGATTATGGTGTTTGCTCACTTGGTTCACTCACAACTGGAACCACTCCTAGAGTTCCTGTGTAGTCTCCCCGGACCAACTGGCAAGCCTGCTCTGGAGTTTGTAATGGCCGAATGGATGAGCCGGCAGCACTTGTTCTATGGGCAATACGAAGGCAAAGTCAGGTAGGATGTTTCATGAGCAGGATCTGCGCATTAACGTTAGCTGACTGATCATCCCATTGTAATTAAACACACTGGGTGTGAGGGAAGGGGGAGCTGGTTCAGACTTGGATTAGTGTGTGCCGGCTTTGGACAGAATTAATTGTTTTCTGCACTGTCAGTTCAGCTCAGGAGAGCTGTGATAATTGGGGCAATCTCTGATTTTCCTCTAAGTGCTGCTCTTGGTGCTGGGCGTTTCTGTACTGGAACAGGGTGACCCAAGGGGGCAGGGGGTGTCCCTTGCAAGCACGGGAGTGCTTTTGAGATTGAACTTCTGTGAATGGGATGAGAATAGCTTCCAGACATGACATTTTCTTTGTAGAACACTGTAGAATTTCAGGACATTGTAGAGTGTTTCCTAAGAGAATCTGGTGATTTCTTGTTATTTAGTGATCTCTTAAAAGTTGGTAAAGAAATCAGCTAAAACAGTTTTCTCTCCCTTTTGGTGTAGGAGCACATTTGTGTTCCGGTAGAGGCTGAGTACTATATTCCAAAGCACGAAATGCCCTGTATTAATTTAAATTTTGCCTCAGCTGCTGTCTTTGTTTTTTTCTGGAAGTGTGAAGCCTAACAGACCACCCTTAGGGGTCTCACCAGCTGTTAACTCACTTCTTAGTATGTGTTGGTGTGGTTTTTTGTATTAAGGCAGTCAAATGGCCTGTGAAATAAATACTGAGAAAAAGCATGTTTGAAGTGGAAGTTTGTGAATGATCATGCAGAACAAGAGGTAGCCTGATCTGGGGATCCGGTGCTGGTTTTGGTCACACTTGATCTGTTTCATCCTTAAAAGCAGTGGTTTATCCCCATTTTGACAGAGCAGCGTTGTCTGCAGGATTCCGTGTGACTGCTTATGGCCACAGGAAAAAGCCAAGGCTGATGCTAATGGAGAGAACAAGGTTAAACTGCTGTTCAGAGCTGTCTCCATATTGTCCGAGATTAGAGCTGTTTGTGTACCAATGACTTGGCAGGGCTCTACACTATATTAAACACCTTGATTTGGGTTGTTTACAGTGATGCTTATTGTGCATTAGAAAATGGTAGGTGTTTTTCTGCATATTGAAGAAAAGCAATGCCTGCTCAGAAGAGCCTCTTGTATAGAGTTACTAAAAGGAACTTGAAGATAGCTGGTACCTTCTGTGTGCATCAGTCCCCATCCCTGTGAGTGGCAGGTTGAAGAAGTGTCTGTTTGCTCTTGACCAGCATGATGAAAGGATGGGAAAATTTTGAGCAACTCAAGGGTGGTGTCTTAAGATCTGGGTCCAAACCAGCAATATGGGGATTCAGAGCCATAGTGTGGGAGAGAAGGACAGCGTGAAGTGAAAGCACAAAAAGAGCGAGTTTCACAGAGCTCCAAAACTTCAGTTTGAGACTTGTGCAGCCAGGAGAGAGGTTTAAGAGTGCCACGCATAAACTGGTGTCCTTAACCTGTAGTCAGGGTCTCAGTATGGCCTGGAAATGGAGAAGGCTTGAAAGGGTGGAGTAGAAATCTAAGTAGCAGAGATGGAATGAACACATGAAGATACCAAAGGAGCAAACTAGAAGGTCTGAGTGTAGCTCAGCTGCGAAGGACCAGAATGAAAAAGAGCTTTGAGACTAGAGAAAAGTAGAAGAAATGTTCATAGCTGCAGATCAACCAAATTACTACTTTCTAACCACTGCTTTCCTCTTAATTCCATCATCATCCTCACGTGATGCCTCAGGAGTGTGTTTAACCTTGTGGCCCTTCTGAGCTGGAAAAACCTTTTATGGGTGTATGCACGGTCTCTTAATGTTTAATCCAAAGCTTTGTCAGCTTTCAGCTTGCTGTGCAAGTCAGGAGGTAAGTCCAGTATCAGACGCTGACATAGATCAGAAGAAACAGGAAAATTCTGTAATGCTTGTTCTTGGCAAAAGTGTAGAAAAAAGGGCATCTGAATGTCTGCTCTGGAGATGTGTTCCCTATTAATAGTTCACTGAAAGGCTGACAGTTTAGGAAAATTCTGATCTGTAATTTTCCTGTTCCCCACTCTCCAGCTCTGTAGCATTGTGTAAACTCCTTCAGTATGGTATCAATACAGACGACAAGCGACTTCAGGATATTAGGGTAAAGGGAGAAGAAATATTTAATATGGATGAGGGAATACGAACACGATCAAAGTCAGCCAAAAGTAAGTAATCATTTTGCTGTATTTAACAGGGTTTTTTTTTCCCCTGTTAGTAGATGCTATGAAAGGCCTTAAAATAGATCTTGCAGATCACACAAAGCTGTGGGAGATACTTCCTACAGAAGGTGCATGTTGGTTTTTTAGAGCTAATCTGTACATCACATACTTAACGTATCCATTATTTGCCTTAATTCTGCCAACAACTGATTTGGAAGACTCCCGATGTCTCCGATTTCATATAAAAGAATGAGGTGATTATAGAGTTGGGAGTTACTCACTGCTGTTTTGAGTCATCCTGTTCCATCTAATGAGAGAGAATGGTAATTGCCAGCATTTGAGTTAAACTAAGATTAATACCAATATCAATAGGAGTTAAAACCAGTGCTCCCAGTTTCTTTGATAGGATCTTTCCTTTTGTAATTAAGGTCAAATACACTAGCTAACCCATGGAATAATTAAGCCCTGCAGGAACACTGATGAGGAAAAGCTGGAGCTTACAGTGTCTCAGAAAGGGTAGAGCCAGGCATGGGAGTGCTGTGCTGCTCATTTGCTTGAAAGCACTGCTGGATGTGTAAACATACTTCAGAGAAGAATGCTTAATGAAGTCATCTGTAACTATGATTTCGTTGAGTAGACTCACCAATTCATCCAGCTGTGAAGATTTTAACTATGCCTTCTCTTCATTCAAACTATGCAATATTTGATACTATAATTAAGGTCTTTGGAAATCGTGCTGTGGAGGTATATGGGAAGAACATTTAAGGTTTTTATGTCAGTTCCTTTTTCCTCCCAACCTGGAAGTTTTGCTTGTATGTGAGCATTTTAAATGTGTGGTATAATTTAAAAAAAAAAACACCACCAAAACACACCACAAAACAAAACCAAAACCAGCCAACCAAAAAAACACCCAGAAACAAACAAAACCCCTCAAAGCCTCTCCCAACAAACCCCAAAACCACCACAATAAAAAAAGCCCTGTTTTTATCAACTTTTTCTTAAAAGCAGTGTGAATATATATTTTTATTCTCTTATAGATCCTGAACGCTGGACAAACATTCCTTTGTTAGTAAAAATCTTAAAATTAATAATAAATGAACTCTCTAATGCGATGGAAGCAAATGCATCTAGACAGACAACTGCAGATTGGAGCCAAGGTAAAATACTGGGTTTGCTTTGTCTCTTTGCATGGCTTAAATCTGCTTTGTAATCTCTTCACTAATTAAGAAACTCACAATAATAAATAGTATACCTGTAATTACAAAGGCTTAAATAGTGATCCAAAGGTTAAGATCAGTGTTGTGTATTCTTATACCTGAAAATTATTTTGGGCTAGTTTGGAAGATGGGATCTGACCGTATGCCAATCAAATTATCCTTTCTTGGTATATGTGGTTTACCTTTCTTCCTCCCTGATTCAAGCATCCATTCTTGCTGCTGCTTTTTGCTTGGCTCCAGTTCCTGAGTTACTCATTCCAAAAGGATAGTAAAGGTTGCAGGTGTTTCCCTTCATCCGCCTACACAAGCAGGGATGTTTGCCTAAAAGCTAACAGTCCTCTGTAGAGTCGTCAACAGGCTGGACCTCTTGGATTTGGATTATTTCTAGAAGAATTTTTTTTTTCCCTAAACAGATGATTCAAATGATATGTGGGAGGATCAGGAAGAGGACGAGGATGAAGACGAAGGCTTAGCAGGACAGTTCTTATCAGATATTCTTTCCACAAACAAGTATGGTGAGTAGTAACAGCTTTAAAGTGCTTACTCAAAGCAAAAACAGAGTAGATGACATCCTAGTCAAGGTTTTCTTTCCTTGACAGCAGCTCAACAAAGGCTGCAGGCAAGGGGAAGGAAACACTACACTAGGATTTTGAGTAAGGACCTTCTGTAAGAGAGGGACATGTCTTTGAATAACATGATGATTAAATAACTGCATTTTTCACCTGAGTTCAAATGCTGTGTAGGCTTCATGTTGCTGTGAGATTTATGCAGGTATTTCTTCTAAAGAGAAAACTGATGTTCAAAGATGTAGACATGACCTTGGAATGACAGTGTAGTAGGAGTGGATGAGCTTGTTTGTGGAGTCACGCTGAGAAATAATTGCTGCATAAAGGTGATGGAATGGGTATATAATCTCCTTTCCTCTGCTCTCCAGCTTGCATATAGTCTTAGAAGGGAGAACCTTACAGGCAAACACAATAAGGGAGACTACTTTAGTGCAGAATTGGGAACAGGTCACTGTGACATAAGATTAAGGCATAAGACAGTAGTGCACGTAACTAACAAACCTGCTTGTCTAGTATCCCATGCGTGCTCATCTCACCTGTGTGTTCCTTGAGACTCCTGCTATGACCCGTCTTGTTCTGGGATTTAGTGTTTTCTCATCATGTGAACTCAAGTGGATATTCTGGATAATGTTTTTGTTTTTACCCAGCAGTGCTGAAACAATTTCTTTTTTTTTTATTTTTTTCTTTAATCTTTGGATTTCAACAATCGTCTAATAGATTACTTCCTGGGATATTTTGCTCTGTTTAATGTTAAAACCTGCTGATTTGCCTCTGACAGATGAGGATTACTATGAAGATGATGAAGAGGACGATCCAGATGCATTAAAGGACCCTCTTTACCAAATAGATCTCCAGGTGATGCTCTAGAATGAGGGGGTTTTAATCAGATTCCTATCATTCTTTATAAACTTTTTTTTTATATTATACTTTAAGAAAACTAAATGGCCAGTTACTGATTGTTGTCCCGAAGGTACTCAGTTCATTGAAATTACTTTGGAAAGTGCTGAGTATCCCGAGAATGCCTGGAGCTATTTTTCTTTATTGGATCAATATCAGTAACTGGCAAATGTGAACGAACAAAACTTTTTGAACAGAGGGAGATGAAACTTTTGTACCCATGAGCTTCACAGCTATTTGCTGAACTCAGAAGTAGATTGGAAACTGAACATGACAGAATTTCATGCTCCACTTGGAGATGCTCCCATCCAGTCAGCCCCTGTATGATACCTCGCTCCTGCTTTTTACCACCACCTGGCAGCCGTGTATTAGCCCTTCCTTCTGCATCGCTTGTCTGTTCCCTGCAATCCCTTTGGCTTACTTGATGCGTGTTGAGGTTTATCTTCCAATACATGAAAGAAACAGAATTTCCAAAGTGGTGTGATGCTAACTGGGTCTTTCTGTCTTCCTTTCAGGCCTATCTCACTGACTTCCTCTGTCAGTTTGCACAGCAGCCCTGCTATGCAATGTTTTCAGACCATCTCAATGAGAATGAAAAGCGAGTGTTACAGGCCATTGGTATATAAACCCGCTCAAGAGACCATACTGATCATATCTGAACAATATTTTTTTTTTTGGCTTATTCCACGTTTTATGATTCAACATAAAACATTTTCCAGTGTCTGCCTGCTTGTTACAGGTGGATGATGGCCTCGTTGCAATGTATTGAGCCTCATCTTCACATGAATCTGCTAAGGGATGGAATACTAAGAAAGCAGCAAGAACAGAAGTCTGTAGAGCTTTGCACATTCGTCTCACCATGGGAGCACTTTCATTTTCCACAGTAACTTTCCAGGAAGTTCTTAAAGATTAAAAAAAAAAAAATGTGTCCTTAATATTTTTAAAAGCAAACTGTACCTGTGAAGAGGCACTTAACTGAGTTTCCCACAGCACAGTTGGACAGAGAAAGGAATTGGGTCACTTACAGATTGCTCGGATGTATCTTGAGGAATTGGAAGGTTGTTCCTCTTCGCGCTCACATAACACATACAGGGTAAATATCTTGATCTTACAGCGTGACTTCTTTTTATAGAACTATAGACTCTTCTATCAGAGATGCCTAAATGGTATGGAAACTGTTTACAGGAGTTTGGATGGGAAGCTGAGATAATAAAACTGAATGCATATCTTCTTTCCTGTTGTGGATGGGGCTTTGTTGCTCACATCTGCTGTCCAGTCCCATGGGAGCAGTTCTTTACTAACGCTTTTGTGTGCACATGCTCAAAGGAAGCTACCACTTAAATTTCTGTTCCTGTGGCACGTGGCTACTAAAGACTTTGGGTTTATGGAACATAAGGAGCCACAATTTTCAGGGGAAAAAGACCTGATTGTATTTAACATATTTGCTCCATGACAGCCACTCTGAACTATTTTGCTTCCTTCACACTCCTGTGTGTATTTTTATAG
Organism: Ibycter americanus; assembly: GCA_035590275.1. Lineage (NCBI taxonomy): Eukaryota > Metazoa > Chordata > Aves > Falconiformes > Falconidae > Ibycter > Ibycter americanus. The sequence goes on from JAVJGI010000038.1 coordinate 541,899, forward strand.
AGTGGTAAAATAACATTTGCAAATTGATTTACCCATAAGAACAGTGTGATGTATCTCACAACACCTCTCTGCCTTTGGTTTCCCCTTGGGGAAAATGAAAATAAAACTATTAAAATGTACATTGGTATCCTTCTTATAAAACAGATTTAAAAGAAACTTGCACTTGTTTCCTGAAGTCACTTTTTTAAGACTTATTTCTCCTTAGGAAACTTTCTGTATGTGCTGCCCGGAGGATGTTAGGGTATTTCACAGGAGTCATCTGGACAGAAAGGGAGTCCTGTAATGGATACATCTGCGTAAAAGGAAAGGCTGACCCATTATAGAGTTTCCTTTCTTAAGAAAGGTACTTGCTGTTCCTTTGTGGAATAATATGCTTCGAAGTTGTGTCTAAAAACCTCCAAAGAGCTGGAGTGATTCTGTATCTTACTGATCTAACAGAGTATAGCTTTTCACTTTTTTATCAGGAGGGGATAATAAATTAACTTTTTAACAGCCAAAGGTGGCACAATTTGTTTAGTATGTGTGGGGAAAATGGTAAAATAACTCTGAATTCTAAAGCAGACCTTGCTCCTCTCTCCCACCCCAACCCCTCATGTTGTGTCTGAGAATGGGCAGAACTAGGGGGGAATCCCCACCATTCGCTGCAGATTGATCTGAACAGTCCTTGGGTTCTCAAAGGTTTTGCATGAACAGCTCTATGAGAAGCAGAATTGGAAGCCTGATTTTTGTGTGTGTGCATGTGTATGTGTGTGTCTAATAAGGTATATTAAGCTCTGATTTCCATGCAGTTGTGTCACGGTGTCTTTCTTCCCTGTGGATTCTCTGGTGTATAAGAATATATAATTAAACTTGGTGCCATGGCCTTCCCTTCAGTGGGAATGCTGTGGTTCTTTCTTCTACCTAAACATTATTTTAATTTTTTTTTAAAAAAAAGTCTATTAGGAATTTTGTTTTGAGGCATTTGTCTCTCTTAACTTTCACTGAAAAGGGCCAACAAGTTAAACTAAACAGTGCAGTCTCTTGAGGAAACCCAACTAGGAGCAGATGGCCGCAGTGGTGTATCCTGATAGCTGTACAGGAAGGATCGAGTGTCTTCAGAGTGACCGGTCCCAGCCCTGGGAAGAGGTAGGACCATCTTTTTTTGCCCCGTGCATTGGCAGCAAGGCTCAAAACCAGTCATCCATTCTTGGAGGTAAGAATACCAAACATCTGGAAGCATCAAGGTGTGTTCTGGGGTGTCAGCAGTAAATGGAACGCGTTCAGGTCTGGCTCGTGGAGAGGTGCTGGTGAGGTTTGCTGCTTTCTGGTGGGAGTTGGCTGCTGTGTGCCTTAGTGGAGCTCGCTTTAGTTTAAGTTGGATGGTGGGTTTACATAAGACCATGAAAAATGACTGACTTAGTGCTACTGATACTGTTCCTCATCCTGAAATGAGAAATGCAAGGATTTCTTTGCAGTTGCAAGGTCCAAGAAGTCGATGGGCGAGTGTCTTGTAGAGTCCCTGTTGGGGCTCCTCGGTGTGTCGGTTAGAAACTATTGATTTGCAGGTGCTGATGGTTTTTCCAGGAGGGTAGCTGGTGAGCAGGGAGGGACTGGGGGAGAAGCGGCTTTTGGGGACCGGTGCTCTGCTCTGTCCCTCCTGCAGCATCAGCAGGCCGCAGGCGGCGCGGGGCGGGCGCGGCGTGGCGTGGCGGTGCAGCGCGCTCTGTCCCGAGCAGGCTGGCGGTGTGCAGGGTGGGTTTTGGCAAGAAGTGCTGTGATTCAGGCTCCCCCCTAGAAAAAGGCCAAGTGGGGTGTGAGAGCAGCGGTGTGCCGGGGGAGGTGGCTCGGGGGAGCTCCGCGGGCCCGGGTGCTCGCGCTGGGGCAGCTCCTGTGCCCCGCTGTTTGGCCTCACACCATGCCGGACGCCGGGTGAGGAATCCTTGGGCAGGAGCGGTGTGCGCTGTGGGGCTGCAGGGTGAGGAATCCTTGGGCAGCAGCGGTGTGCGCTGTGGGGCTGCCAGCGACAAGCTGCCCAGGCAGGAGGCGCGGGCTCAGGGTGAGGAACGCCGGCTGCGCCGCGCTGTGCCCGGGGGCTGGCGGCTGACGCGGGGCACCCCTCTGACTCCTTTTCTACGGTTGAGAAGCTAAAGTAATAGTCTTAAAGGTTACTAACGCTGTCTCAGGAGATACAAGCCGCCTGTTAAACCAGAACCGGAGGGTGGGATGGCGGCTGCCACCCCGCGGGCTGCAGGCTCGTCACCAGCCAGCAGAACAGCTGGGCTGGGGCTCTGCAGCGAGGCTTCATGTGCATTCGTGAGAATTGTTCTTGGGGGGCTTTGTTGGCTTTATTTGGGTTTTTTTTTGTATTAACAAATAAACGCTTTTCATGTATAAACGCGCCTGCCTTCTGAGTCTTGGCAGAGGCCGGCCTCGAACCCGGGGCGTTGCGCTGCGCAGCGCGGCCGGCAGCGAGCGGTGCAT